>OU565270.1:23791790-24019117 GCA_913789895.3 Seladonia tumulorum | reverse complement strand
CACCGAGTCGTATAACTGTTGTCTCTGTTACACTACGTCACCGAGTATTACCGCTCTAACACACTCCCTTGTCCCTTCAGGGGCCCGTATCTCAGCGGGGGGAGGGCCGAATCGATTTTTCTCTTCAGGGGGGGAATATATTCCCCTTTTTGGGACACTTGTGGGAAATATCCCGAAATAGGCTGCTACCGATTTTCAGCCTGATCGGCCTATTTTTCTCTTCTCGTTTCTTATCTCTACTTATTGTACTAACTACTCTGTCTTTGTTTTATTTAGTAGAAACTAATTACTAACTATTCTATTCTGTCTTTGTCCTACTAATTCTATTATATCTCTTCTAATCGTCACTTCTTTTCACTAAATTTAAATTAATTTTGACTTATTCACTAATATTTACACTATTTCTATCACTTACACTATTTAATTTAAGCTTTTTTCCCTTAATTTTAGTTCCCCGGGGGACCAATTCGCGCCCGCACTTCGCGTTTTTCCGCGGAATGTTCTGCGAGCACCTTTAGAATCTTCCCGGATTTCTAATTAGTTTATTAATTTAATTATTTAATAACCACTTAATATTACTATTAGGTCTGTTCAACTATAATAACTTTTCGAATTCTGTTTGTCGATTGAAATACTATGTGAATTCGCGAAACCGTACCACGATGTATTTCTCTTCGACTCTCTATTCGAACTCAACCCTAACCCTAACCCTAACCCTAACCCTAACCCTAACCCTAACCCTAACCCTAACCCTAACCCTAACCCTAACCCTAACCCTAACCCTAACCCTAACCCGCCCCTAACCCTAACCCTAACCCTAACCCTAACCCGCCCCTAACCCTAACCCTAACCCTAACCCTAACCCTAACCCTAACCCTTACCCTAACCCTAACCCTAACCCTAACCCTAACCCTAACCCTAACCCTAACCCTAACCCTAACCCTAACCCTAACCCTAACCCTAACCCTAACCCTAACCCTAACCCTAACCCTAACCCTAACCCTAACCCTAACCCTAACCCTAACCCTAACCCTAACCCTAACCCTAACCCTAACCTCGAATTTACACAAAAACAACCTTCTACGGACGCAAAAACCTTCTACGGACGCAAAAAGTAAGCCCTAACCTCGAATTTACACAAAAACAACCTTCTACGGACGCAAAAACCTTCTACGGACGCAAAAAGTAAGCCCTAACCTCGAATTTACACAAAAACAACCTTCTACGGACGCAAAAACCTTCTACGGACGCAAAAACCTTCTACGGACGCAAAAAGTAAGCCCTAACCTCGAATTTACACAAAAACAACCTTCTACGGACGCAAAAACCTTCTACGGACGCAAAAAGTAAGCCCTAACCTCGAATTTACACAAAAACAACCTTCTACGGACGCAAAAACCTTCTACGGACGCAAAAAGTAAGCCCTAACCTCGAATTTACACAAAAACAACCTTCTACGGACGCAAAAAGTAAGCCCTAACCTCGAATTTACACAAAAACAACCTTCTACGGACGCAAAAAGTAAGCCCTAACCTCGAATTTACACAAAAACAACCTTCTACGGACGCAAAAACCTTCTACGGACGCAAAAAGTAAGCCCTAACCTCGAATTTACACAAAAACAACCTTCTACGGACGCAAAAACCTTCTACGGACGCAAAAAGTAAGCCCTAACCTCGAATTTACACAAAAACAACCTTCTACGGACGCAAAAACCTTCTACGGACGCAAAAAGTAAGCCCTAACCTCGAATTTACACAAAAACAACCTTCTACTGACGCAAAAACCTTCTACGGACGCAAAAAGTAAGCCCTAACCTCGAATTTACACAAAAACAACCTTCTACGGACGCAAAAACCTTCTACGGACGCAAAAAGTAAGCCCTAACCTCGAATTTACACAAAAACAACCTTCTACGGACGCAAAAACCTTCTACGGACGCAAAAAGTAAGCCCTAACCTCGAATTTACACAAAAACAACCTTCTACGGACGCAAAAAGTAAGCGCTAAACTCGAATAAACACCACCCCGACCTCGAAAAACCTTCTACGGACGCAAAAACTAATCTCTAACAGCGAATAAACACCACCCCGACCTCGAAAAACCTACTAGAGACGCAAAAACTATGTCCTAACCGCGAATAAACACCACCCCGACCTCGAAAAACCTTCTAGAGACGCAAAAACTATGTCCTAACCGCGAATAAACACCACCCCGACCTCGAAAAACGTTCTACAGACGCAAAAACTATGTCCTAACCGCGAATAAACACCACCCCGACCTCGAAAAACCTTCTACGGACGCGAAAACTAATCTCTAACCGCGAATAAACACCACCCCGACCTCGAAAAACCTTTTAGAGACGCAAAAACTATGTCCTAACCGCGAATAAACACCACCCCGACCTCGAAAAACGTTCTACAGACGCAAAAACTATGTCCTAACCGCGAATAAACACCACCCCGACCTCGAAACACCTTCTACGGACGCAAAAACTAATCTCTAACCGCGAATAAACACCTCCCCGACCTCGAAAAACCTTCTAGAGACGCAAAAACTATGTCCTAACCGCGAATAAACGCCACCCCGACCTCGAAAAACCTTCTACGGACGCAAAAACTAATCTCTAACCGCGATTAAACACTACCCCGACCTCGAAAAACCTTTTAGAGACGCAAAAACTATGTCCTAACCGCGAATAAACACCACCCCGACCTCGAAAAACGTTCTACAGACGCAAAAACTATGTCCTAACCGCGAATAAACACCACCCCGACCTCGAAAAACCTTCTACGGACGCAAAAACTAATCTCTAACCGCGAATAAACACCTCCCCAACCTCGAAAAACCTTCTAGAGACGCAAAAACTATGTCCTAAACCGCGAATAAACACCACCCCGACCTCGAAAAACCTTCTACGTTCGCAAAAACTAATCTCTAACCGCGAATAATAACCTCCCCGACCTCGAAAAACCTTCTAGAGACGCAAAAACTATGTCCTAACCGCGAATAAACACCACCCCGACCTCGAAAAACCTTCTACGGACGCAAAAACTAATCTCTAACCGCGAATAAACACTACCCCGACCTCGAAAAATCTTCTAGAGACGCAAAAACTATGTCTTAACCGCGAATAAACACTACCCCGACCTCGAAAAACCTTCTACGGACGCAAAAACTATGTCCTAACCGCGAATAAACACTACCCCGACCTCGAAAAACCTTCTAGAGACGCAAAAACTATGTCCTAACCGCGAATAAACACCACCCCGACCTCGAAAAACGTTCTACAGACGCAAAAACTAAGTCCTAACCGCGAATAAACACTACCCCGACCTCGAAAAACCTTCTACGGACGCAAAAACTAATCTCTAACCGCGAATAAACACCTCCCCGACCTCGAAAAACCTTCTAGAGACGCAAAAACTATGTCCTAACCGCGAATAAACAACACCCCGACCTCGAAAAACCTTCTACGGAAGCAAAAACTAATCTCTAACCGCGAATAAACACTACCCCGACCTCGAAAAACCTTCTAGAGACGCAAAAACTATGTCCTAACCGCGAATAAACACCACCCCGACCTCGAAAAACGTTCTACAGACGCAAAAACTATGTCCTAACCGCGAATAAACACTACCCCGACCTCGAAAAACCTTCTACGGACGCAAAAACTAATGTCCTAACCGCGAATAATAACACTACCCCGACCTCGAAAAACCTTCTACGGAAGCAAAAACTAATCTCCTAACCGCGAATAAACACTACCCCGACCTCGAAAAACCTTCTAGAGACGCAAAAACTAATGTCCTAACCGCGAATAAACACCACCCCGACCTCGAAAAACGTTCTAGAGACGCAAAAACTATGTCCTAACCGCGAATAAACACCACCCCGACCTCGAAAAACCTTCTACGGACGCAAAAACTAATCTCTAACCGCGAATAAACACCTCCCCAACCTCGAAAAACCTTCTAGAGACGCAAAAACTATGTCCTAACCGCGAATAAACACCACCCCGACCTCGAAAAACCTTCTACGTTCGCAAAAACTAATCTCTAACCGCGAATAATAACACTACCCCGACCTCGAAAAACCTTCTAGAGACGCAAAAACTATGTCCTAACCGCGAATAAACACCACCCCGACCTCGAAAAACCTTCTACGGACGCAAAAACTAATCTCTAACCGCGAATAAACACTACCCCGACCTCGAAAAACGTTCTACAGACGCAAAAACTAAGTCCTAACCGCGAATAAACACTACCCCGACCTCGAAAAACCTTCTACGGACGCAAAAACTAATCTCTCACCGCGAATAAACACCTCCACGACCTCGAAAAACCGTCTAGAGACGCAAAAACTATGTACTAACCGCGAATAAACACTACCCCGACCTCGAAAAACCTTCTACGGACGCAAAAACTATGTCCTAACCGCGAATAAACACTACCCCGACCTCGAAAAACCTTCTAGAGACGCAAAAACTATGTCCTAACCGCGAATAAACACCACCCCGACCTCGAAAAACGTTCTACAGACGCAAAAACTAAGTCCTAACCGCGAATAAACACTACCCCGACCTCGAAAAACCTTCTACGGACGCAAAAACTAATCTCTAACCGCGAATAAACACCTCCCCGACCTCGAAAAACCGTCTAGAGACGCAAAAACTATGTCCTAACCGCGAATAAACACCACCCCGACCTCGAAAAACCTTCTACGGACGCAAAAACTTATCTCTAACCGCGAATAAACATCACCCCGACCTCGAAAAACCTTCTAGAGACGCAAAAACTATGTCCTAACCGCGAATAAACACCACCCCGACCTCGAAAAACCTTCTACGGACGCAAAAACTAATCTCTAACCGCAAATAAACACCTCCCCGACCTCGAAAAACCTTCTAGAGACGCAAAAACTATGTCCTAACCGCGAATAAACAACACCCCGACCTCGAAAAACCTTCTACGGAAGCAAAAACTAATCTCTAACCGCGAATAAACACTACCCCGACCTCGAAAAACCTTCTAGAGACGCAAAAACTATGTCCTAACCGCGAATAAACACCACCCCGACCTCGAAAAACGTTCTACAGACGCAAAAACTAAGTCCTAACCGCGAATAAACACCACCCCGACCTCGAAAAACCTTCTACGGACGCAAAAACTTATCTCTAACCGCGAATAAACACTACCCCGACCTCGAAAAATCTTCTAGAGACGCAAAAACTATGTCTTAACCGCGAATAAACACTACCCCGACCTCGAAAAACCTTCTACGGACGCAAAAACTAATCTCTAACCGCAAATAAACACCTCCCCGACCTCGAAAAACCTTCTAGAGACGCAAAAACTATGTCCTAACCGCGAATAAACACCACCCCGACCTCGAAAAACCTTCTACGGACGCAAAAACTAATCTCTAACCGCGAATAAACACTACCCCGACCTCGAAAAATCTTCTAGAGACGCAAAAACTATGTCTTAACCGCGAATAAACACTACCCCGACCTCGAAAAACCTTCTACGGACGCAAAAACTATGTCCTAACCGCGAATAAACACTACCCCGACCTCGAAAAACCTTCTAGAGACGCAAAAACTATGTCCTAACCGCGAATAAACACCACCCCGACCTCGAAAAACGTTCTACAGACGCAAAAACTAAGTCCTAACCGCGAATAAACACTACCCCGACCTCGAAAAACCTTCTACGGACGCAAAAACTAATCTCTAACCGCGAATAAACACCTCCCCGACCTCGAAAAACCGTCTAGAGACGCAAAAACTATGTCCTAACCGCGAATAAACACCACCCCGACCTCGAAAAACCTTCTACGGACGCAAAAACTTATCTCTAACCGCGAATAAACATCACCCCGACCTCGAAAAACCTTCTAGAGACGCAAAAACTATGTCCTAACCGCGAATAAACACCACCCCGACCTCGAAAAACCTTCTACGGACGCAAAAACTAATCTCTAACCGCAAATAAACACCTCCCCGACCTCGAAAAACCTTCTAGAGACGCAAAAACTATGTCCTAACCGCGAATAAACAACACCCCGACCTCGAAAAACCTTCTACGGAAGCAAAAACTAATCTCTAACCGCGAATAAACACTACCCCGACCTCGAAAAACCTTCTAGAGACGCAAAAACTATGTCCTAACCGCGAATAAACACCACCCCGACCTCGAAAAACGTTCTACAGACGCAAAAACTATGTCCTAACCGCGAATAAACACTACCCCGACCTCGAAAAACCTTCTACGGACGCAAAAACTATGTCCTAACCGCGAATAAACACTACCCCGACCTCGAAAAACCTTCTACGGACGCAAAAACTAATCTCTAACCGCGAATAAACACCTCCCCGACCTCGAAAAACCGTCTAGAGACGCAAAAACTATGTCCTAACCGCGAATAAACACCACCCCGACCATGAAAAACCTTCTACGGACGCAAAAACTAATCTCTAACCGCGAATAAACACTACCCCGACCTCGAAAAACCTTCTAGAGACGCAAAAACTATGTCCTAACCGCGAATAAACAACACCCCGACCTCGAAAAACCTTCTACGGAAGCAAAAACTAATCTCTAACCGCGAATAAACACTACCCCGACCTCGAAAAACCTTCTAGAGACGCAAAAACTATGTCCTAACCGCGAATAAACACCACCCCGACCTCGAAAAACGTTCTACAGACGCAAAAACTATGTCCTAACCGCGAATAAACACTACCCCGACCTCGAAAAACCTTCTACGGACGCAAAAACTATGTCCTAACCGCGAATAAACACCACCCCGACCTCGAAAAACCTTCTACGGACGCAAAAACTAATCTCTAACCGCGAATAAACACCTCCCCGACCTCGAAAAACCGTCTAGAGACGCAAAAACTATGTCCTAACCGCGAATAAACACCACCCCGACCTCGAAAAACCTTCTAGAGACGCAAAAACTATGTCCTAACCGCGAATAAACACCACCCCGACCTCGAAAAACCTTCTACGGACGCAAAAACTAATCTCTAACCGCGAATAAACACCTCCCCGACCTCTAAAAACCTTCTAGAGACGCAAAAACTATGTCCTAACCGCGAATAAACACCACCCCGACCTCGAAAAACCTTCTACAGACGCAAAAACTAATCTCTAACCGCGATTAAACACTACCCCGACCTCGAAAAACCTTTTAGAGACGCAAAAACTATGTCCTAACCGCGAATAAACACCACCCCGACCTCGAAAAACGTTCTACAGACGCAAAAACTATGTCCTAACCGCGAATAAACACCACCCCGACCTCGAAAAACCTTCTACGGACGCAAAAACTAATCTCTAACCGCGAATAAACACCTCCCCAACCTCGAAAAACCATCTAGAGACGCAAAAACTATGTCCTAACCGCGAATAAACACCACCCCGACCTCGAAAAACCTTCTACGGACGCAAAAACTAATCTCTAACCGCGAATAAACACCTCCCCAACCTCGAAAAACCTTCTAGAGACGCAAAAACTATGTCCTAACCGCGAATAAACACCACCCCGACCTCGAAAAACCTTCTACGGACGCAAAAACTAATCTCTAACCGCGAATAAACACTACCCCGACCTCGAAAAACGTTCTACAGACGCAAAAACTAAGTCCTAACCGCGAATAAACACTACCCCGACCTCGAAAAACCTTCTACGGACGCAAAAACTAATCTCTCACCGCGAATAAACACCTCCACGACCTCGAAAAACCGTCTAGAGACGCAAAAACTATGTACTAACCGCGAATAAACACCACCCCGACCTCGAAAAACCTTCTACGGACGCAAAAACTTATCTCTAACCGCGAATAAACACTACCCCGACCTCGAAAAATCTTCTAGAGACGCAAAAACTAATCTCTAACCGCGAATAGACACTACCCCGACCTCGAAAAACCTTCTACGGACGCAAAAACTAATCTCTAACCGCGAATAAACATCTCCCCGACCTCGAAAAACCGTCTAGAGACGCAAAAACTATGTCCTAACCGCGAATAAACACCACCCCGACCTCGAAAAACCTTCTACGGACGCAAAAACTAATCTCTAACCGCAAATAAACACCTCCCCGACCTCGAAAAACCTTCTAGAGACGCAAAAACTATGTCCTAACCGCGAATAAACAACACCCCGACCTCGAAAAACCTTCTACGGAAGCAAAAACTAATCTCTAACCGCGAATAAACACTACCCCGACCTCGAAAAACCTTCTAGAGACGCAAAAACTATGTCCTAACCGCGAATAAACACCACCCCGACCTCGAAAAACGTTCTACAGACGCAAAAACTATGTCCTAACCGCGAATAAACACTACCCCGACCTCGAAAAACCTTCTACGGACGCAAAAACTATGTCCTAACCGCGAATAAACACTACCCCGACCTCGAAAAACCTTCTACGGACGCAAAAACTAATCTCTAACCGCGAATAAACACTACCCCGACCTCGAAAAACCTTCTAGAGACGCAAAAACTATGTCCTAACCGCGAATAAACACCACCCCGACCTCGAAAAACCTTCTAGAGACGCAAAAACTATGTCCTAACCGCGAATAAACACCACCCCGACCTCGAAAAACCTTCTACGGACGCAAAAACTAATCTCTAACCGCGAATAAACACCTCCCCGACCTCGAAAAACCTTCTAGAGACGCAAAAACTATGTCCTAACCGCGAATAAACACCACCCCGACCTCGAAAAACCTTCTACGGACGCAAAAACTAATCTCTAACCGCGAATAAACACTACCCCGACCTCGAAAAATCTTCTAGAGACGCAAAAACTAATCTCTAACCGCGAATAGACACTACCCCGACCTCGAAAAACCTTCTACGGACGCAAAAACTAATCTCTAACCGCGAATAAACATCTCCCCGACCTCGAAAAACCGTCTAGAGACGCAAAAACTATGTCCTAACCGCGAATAAACAACACCCCGACCTCGAAAAACCTTCTACGGAAGCAAAAACTAATCTCTAACCGCGAATAAACACTACCCCGACCTCGAAAAACCTTCTAGAGACGCAAAAACTATGTCCTAACCGCGAATAAACACCACCCCGACCTCGAAAAACGTTCTACAGACGAAAAAACTATGTCCTAACCGCGAATAAACACTACCCCGACCTCGAAAAACCTTCTACGGACGCAAAAACTATGTCCTAACCGCGAATAAACACTACCCCGACCTCGAAAAACCTTCTACGGACGCAAAAACTAATCTCTAACCGCGAATAAACACTACCCCGACCTCGAAAAACCTTCTAGAGACGCAAAAACTATGTCCTAACCGCGAATAAACACCACCCCGACCTCGAAAAACCTTCTAGAGACGCAAAAACTATGTCCTAACCGCGAATAAACACCACCCCGACCTCGAAAAACCTTCTACGGACGCAAAAACTAATCTCTAACCGCGAATAAACACCTCCCCGACCTCGAAAAACCTTCTAGAGACTCAAAAACTATGTCCTAACCGCGAATAAACACCACCCCGACCTCGAAAAACCTTCTACGGACGCAAAAACTAATCTCTAACCGCGATTAAACACTACCCCGACCTCGAAAAACCTTCTAGAGACGCAAAAACTATGTCCTAACCGCGAATAAACACCACCCCGACCTCGAAAAACCTTCTAGAGACGCAAAAACTATGTCCTAACCGCGAATAAACACCACCCCGACCTCGAAAAACCTTCTACGGACGCAAAAACTAATCTCTAACCGCGAATAAACACTACCCCGACCTCGAAAAACGTTCTACAGACGCAAAAACTAAGTCCTAACCGCGAATAAACACTACCCCGACCTCGAAAAACCTTCTACGGACGCAAAAACTAATCTCTCACCGCGAATAAACACCTCCACGACCTCGAAAAACCTTCTAGAGACGCAAAAACTATGTCCTAACCGCGAATAAACACCACCCCGACCTCGAAAAACCTTCTACGGACGCAAAAACTAATCTCTAACCGCGAATAAACACTACCCCGACCTCGAAAAACGTTCTACAGACGCAAAAACTAAGTCCTAACCGCGAATAAACACTACCCCGACCTCGAAAAACCTTCTACGGACGCAAAAACTAATCTCTCACCGCGAATAAACACCTCCCCAACCTCGAAAAACCTTCTAGAGACGCAAAAACTATGTCCTAACCGCGAATAAACACCACCCCGACCTCGAAAAACCTTCTACGGACGCAAAAACTAATCTCTAACCGCGAATAAACACTACCCCGACCTCGAAAAACGTTCTACAGACGCAAAAACTAAGTCCTAACCGCGAATAAACACTACCCCGACCTCGAAAAACCTTCTACGGACGCAAAAACTAATCTCTCACCGCGAATAAACACCTCCACGACCTCGAAAAACCGTCTAGAGACGCAAAAACTATGTACTAACCGCGAATAAACACCACCCCGACCTCGAAAAACCTTCTACGGACGCAAAAACTTATCTCTAACCGCGAATAAACACTACCCCGACCTCGAAAAATCTTCTAGAGACGCAAAAACTAATCTCTAACCGCGAATAGACACTACCCCGACCTCGAAAAACCTTCTACGGACGCAAAAACTAATCTCTAACCGCGAATAAACATCTCCCCGACCTCGAAAAACCGTCTAGAGACGCAAAAACTATGTCCTAACCGCGAATAAACACCACCCCGACCTCGAAAAACCTTCTACGGACGCAAAAACTAATCTCTAACCGCAAATAAACACCTCCCCGACCTCGAAAAACCTTCTAGAGACGCAAAAACTATGTCCTAACCGCGAATAAACAACACCCCGACCTCGAAAAACCTTCTACGGAAGCAAAAACTAATCTCTAACCGCGAATAAACACTACCCCGACCTCGAAAAACCTTCTAGAGACGCAAAAACTATGTCCTAACCGCGAATAAACACCACCCCGACCTCGAAAAACCTTCTACAGACGCAAAAACTATGTCCTAACCGCGAATAAACACTACCCCGACCTCGAAAAACCTTCTACGGACGCAAAAACTATGTCCTAACCGCGAATAAACACTACCCCGACCTCGAAAAACCTTCTACGGACGCAAAAACTAATCTCTAACCGCGAATAAACACTACCCCGACCTCGAAAAACCTTCTAGAGACGCAAAAACTATGTCCTAACCGCGAATAAACACCACCCCGACCTCGAAAAACCTTCTAGAGACGCAAAAACTATGTCCTAACCGCGAATAAACACCACCCCGACCTCGAAAAACCTTCTACGGACGCAAAAACTAATCTCTAACCGCGAATAAACACCTCCCCGACCTCGAAAAACCTTCTAGAGACGCAAAAACTATGTCCTAACCGCGAATAAACACCACCCCGACCTCGAAAAACCTTCTACGGACGCAAAAACTAATCTCTAACCGCGAATAAACACTACCCCGACCTCGAAAAATCTTCTAGAGACGCAAAAACTAATCTCTAACCGCGAATAGACACTACCCCGACCTCGAAAAACCTTCTACGGACGCAAAAACTAATCTCTAACCGCGAATAAACATCTCCCCGACCTCGAAAAACCGTCTAGAGACGCAAAAAACTATGTCCTAACCGCGAATAAACAACACCCCGACCTCGAAAAACCTTCTACGGAAGCAAAAACTAATCTCTAACCGCGAATAAACACTACCCCGACCTCGAAAAACCTTCTAGAGACGCAAAAACTATGTCCTAACCGCGAATAAACACCACCCCGACCTCGAAAAACGTTCTACAGACGAAAAAACTATGTCCTAACCGCGAATAAACACTACCCCGACCTCGAAAAACCTTCTACGGACGCAAAAACTATGTCCTAACCGCGAATAAACACTACCCCGACCTCGAAAAACCTTCTACGGACGCAAAAACTAATCTCTAACCGCGAATAAACACTACCCCGACCTCGAAAAACCTTCTAGAGACGCAAAAACTATGTCCTAACCGCGAATAAACACCACCCCGACCTCGAAAAACCTTCTAGAGACGCAAAAACTATGTCCTAACCGCGAATAAACACCACCCCGACCTCGAAAAACCTTCTACGGACGCAAAAACTAATCTCTAACCGCGAATAAACACCTCCCCGACCTCGAAAAACCTTCTAGAGACGCAAAAACTATGTCCTAACCGCGAATAAACACCACCCCGACCTCGAAAAACCTTCTACGGACGCAAAAACTAATCTCTAACCGCGATTAAACACTACCCCGACCTCGAAAAACCTTCTAGAGACGCAAAAACTATGTCCTAACCGCGAATAAACACCACCCCGACCTCGAAAAACGTTCTACAGACGCAAAAACTATGTCCTAACCGCGAATAAACACCACCCCGACCTCGAAAAACCTTCTACGGACGCAAAAACTAATCTCTAACCGCGAATAAACACCTCCCCAACCTCGAAAAACCTTCTAGAGACGCAAAAACTATGTCCTAACCGCGAATAAACACCACCCCGACCTCGAAAAACCTTCTACGTTCGCAAAAACTAATCTCTAACCGCGAATAATAACCTCCCCGACCTCGAAAAACCTTCTAGAGACGCAAAAACTATGTCCTAACCGCGAATAAACACCACCCCGACCTCGAAAAACCTTCTACGGACGCAAAAACTAATCTCTAACCGCGAATAAACACTACCCCGACCTCGAAAAACGTTCTACAGACGCAAAAACTAAGTCCTAACCGCGAATAAACACTACCCCGACCTCGAAAAACCTTCTACGGACGCAAAAACTAATCTCTCACCGCGAATAAACACCTCCACGACCTCGAAAAACCGTCTAGAGACGCAAAAACTATGTACTAACCGCGAATAAACACCACCCCGACCTCGAAAAACCTTCTACGGACGCAAAAACTTATCTCTAACGGCGAATAAACACTACCCCGACCTCGAAAAATCTTCTAGAGACGCAAAAACTATGTCTTAACCGCGAATAAACACTACCCCGACCTCGAAAAACCTTCTACGGACGCAAAAACTAATCTCTAACCGCAAATAAACACCTCCCCGACCTCGAAAACCTTCTAGAGACGCAAAAACTATGTCCTAACCGCGAATAAACACCACCCCGACCTCGAAAAACCTTCTACGGACGCAAAAACTAATCTCTAACCGCGAATAAACACTACCCCGACCTGGAAAAATCTTCTAGAGACGCAAAAACTATGTCTTAACCGCGAATAAACACTACCCCGACCTCGAAAAACCTTCTACGGACGCAAAAACTATGTCCTAACCGCGAATAAACGCGTGTCTTCACCTCTGAGGAAGCCAGCTGCAATGATAGTAGGGGGCATCTTTTGACATGGCGTTGTTCGAGGACTCTCTTCACAAGACAGGACACAAGTACAAACACTTCCATCCTAAAAAAAAGGTCATCACTTTGACACACTTCGATCCTAAAAAAAAGGTCGTCACCTGCAAACTCTGGAATCCTAAAAAAAAGGTCGTCACCTACAAACTCTGGAATCCTGAAAAAAAGGTCGTTGCCTACAAACTCTGGAACCCTAAAAAAAAGGTCGTCACCTACAAACTCTGGAATCCTAAAAAAAAGGTCGTTACCTACAAACTCTGGAACCCTAAAAAAAAGGTCGTCACCTACAAACACCTCGATCCTAAACAAAAAAAAGGCTATTTCAAGAAACACTTCGATCCTGAAACCAAAAAAAACTTTTTGCCGGATTCACAAAAGGGGTGGATTCACGAAAAACCCCACGGGCCGATTTCTAGGTAGCCAAAGCCATCCGAAAAAGTAGAGCTCAATAAAGAAAAAACCTCCACTTCCTTCTTGCGCGGTACCCCGATTAGGTGTATTTTCAGTTATTAAGTTAGAGAAAGAGAGCCCGCGATAGATTTTGGCAATTGCGAAAACAGTTGTACAGCAGCGGTAGATTAAGAATTATACTTACATTTACATTAAGTAATGTAAAAACTTAGAAGTGAAAAAACTATATGAAATAGCTCATAAAAAAAAGGGTTCGGGGTTAGGGCTAGGGTTAGGTTTAACGTCAATGATGTTAGTGTCAACGTGAAGAAATTAAAAAAAAAACCGGGTAAACGGCAGGAGTAATTATGACTCCCTTAAGGGTGTGGAACTTTTTAGGTGTGGAACTTTTAAGGTGTGGAACTTCTAAGATGTGGAACTTCTAAGGTGTGGAACTTCTAAGGTGTGGAACTTCTAAGGTAAGGTAAATGTAATAAAGTAAACAAATATTTGTAAACATAGTTTGACAGGCGAACAAAGAGAATCGGGAGATTGTTTCAACGAAAATGTAGTTTTCGTGGTGTGATTGGCATGATTGATGGCACTCACATAAAGAACCCAAAAGCATATATAAATAGAAAGTATAACTACAGAATACACTTACTGGTATGTTTACTTTATTGTCGAGTTTTTTCTTCCAATTTTCCTTCTTGTGTGTGGGTCAGGGTTAGGGTTAGGGTTAACGTCAATGATGTTAGTGTCAACGTGAAGAAATTAAAAAAAAAAAAAAAAAAAAAAAAGGGTGAACGGTGGGTGTAACTACGACGCTTGACACATTCGCCAGTATCAGTGTGTACCAGTACCGGATCTTAAAAAAAAAGGTCTTACAAACACTCCGATCCTAAAAAAAAGGTCACCACTTTCAAACACTCCGATCCTAAAAAAAAAGTCATCTACAAACACTCCGATCCTTAAAAAAAAGGTCGTCACCTACAAACACTCCGATCCTAAAAAAGAGGTCATCACTTTCAAACACTTCGATCCTAAAAAAAAGGTCGTCACCTGCAAACTCTGGAATCCTAAAAAAAAGGTCGTTACCTACAAACTCTGGAACCCTAAAAAAAAGGTCATCACTTTCAAACACTCCGATCCTAAAAAAAAGGTCATCACTTTCAAACACTTCGATCCTAAAAAAAAGGTCGTCACCTGCAAACTCTGGAATCCTAAAAAAAAGGTCGTCACCTACAAACTCGGGAATCCTAAAAAAAAGGTCGTCACCTACAAACTCTGGAATCCCAAAAAAAAGGTCGTCACCTACAAACTCTGGAATCCTGAAAAAAAGGTCGTTGCCTACAAACTCTGGAACCCTAAAAAAAAGGTCGTCACCTACAAACTCTGGAATCCTAAAAAAAAGGTCGTTACCTACAAACTCTGGAACCCTAAGAAAAAGGTCATCACTTTCAAACACTCCGATCCTAAAAAAAAGGTCATCGCATACAAACACTTCGATCCTAAGAAAACAAAATTTTTCGTTCGCAAAAAGGGTTGAATTCACGATAAACGATCTTCTAAGGTGTCGAACTTCTAAGGTGTTCGAACAGTCTAACACTTACCGACAGTCGCACACAGTGGAATTATTTACCTACAGTCGAATACTTACCTACAGTTGAATACTCACCTACAGTCGAACACTTACCTACATCACTCTCTGTTACTAATTTGCTATAATATTTCACATGAACGAAAGAAAAAGACCGAAAAAAAATTAACCGCTATTTTGTTATTATTTGTCATGGTATGCATCATTGTACATGTCGCTATAAAATAAATAAAATAAAGTAAATAAATATTTGCAAACATGATTTGACAGTATAAATCGCAGGTAATTTATTTATTTATTTATTTATTTGCACTGTATCCTTTTCACATAGAAAAAATAATATATAATTAAATTTATTATATACGTAGAAGCAGTCTCTTCGTCAATTATCTGTACTGAATACTTCTCCGTTTTATAATTTTACAACACTGGGCGCCGCCATATGCAATACTGACTCTGCACTAACTCTCCGCTGAGAGTCTCGACAGCCGGAAGTCAGCAATTCCCTAGGACCGATGTCTGACAAGATTGACAGATGCACTCGTGCCGAACTCGCACGCGTAGTGTGCGGTAGTATGTATTGGTATGTACTCATCCGCTTTGCATTGGTTCGAACTCGTATGCGTAGAATTCGTCTGTGTAGACGAAAATTCGCGAGGTTTGTTGACTTGACATAACATCGGAAAGAGAAAGTCAAATGAGCATAAACGAATGTTAATAATTTGGGAACTTGGATTGCCTCGTATGGAAAGGCTGATAGGAATAGAAATGCATGGTTTCCGATTACTTTCTTGATCATAACCTCTGATCGTAACATGTACATGAACCGTTTGAAACCAAGATCCACGTTCATGGTTGGATGTGGAATTGGTTTTCTTGGAACGTTATTCGTGTTTATTTTCCACGATAGATTTATTACATCCACTTGTAAAAGCTCATTGCCAGGCTCTAGTGCCGGTCGGAGGAGTGGTCTTTTAAAAAAATGGTTGGTCGATAGATGGAACGACGACGAAGAGATTATTATTCAGACTTGGAAGAACCAACGATCGGGATCGGGAGAAACTCGAACGTACAACGAGTGGTTGAGAAGCGAGAATATTCGTATCGATAACGTTGATCTGGACTCTTATCTTTATGGATCGAAAACCAATGAAGAATTGGAGTCTGATTGGCTTAGCACTAACATACAAGTAACTTGTATCGTTTTTGTAACAAAAGTAAAACTGGCGAGGTCTATCTGGAATACATGGGGAAAACGCTGTAACAACATTTATTTTTTTGGTCAAGAAAAGGATTTGTTAGTGCCTATAATCACTTTTGAAATGAAAGTGGTGTCTTCGTGGCAACTTTTATGCGAAGCGTTTAATTACGTTTGGAAAGCTAACAAAAAGTTGGAATGGCTTATTACGGTGAAAGACGATACGTTGGTCATTCCTGAGAATCTACGGTACATGCTTGCTCCGCTGAATCATAACGACGATCACTATTTAGGTCACGCCGTGGTATTGTGGGGGCAACCGTACAACGTTGCCAACGCAGGATACGTAATAAGCAAGGGAGTTTTAAAGAAGCTGATAGGCAAGTTTGACAATTCGGAAAAATGTCTAACCGGTGGAAAATATTGGAAGCAAGAGGATTATTATCTTGGTAAATGTTTTGATACTTTGGACTCGTCGGTCCTTGGAAAGTGAATTTCATAGACGGTAATACCATATATGTATAGTGTGTATTTTCAGCTAAACATTTGGCATCTATGGGAATTTATCCTTCGGATACAAGAGATCAGTACTCGCGGGGTACGTTTCATGGATATTCTTTGCAATCTTTGTTATGGGGTGTTGTCAAAACTGGTAGTTACTGGACTCGTGCTTTGTATCCGATAAAAGATGAGTGTTGTTCTTTGATGTCTGCTACTTTTAACGTCGGCGAACCCGATAAAATGTATATTTTACATTATTTATTGTACCGCTTACACGTCTTGAGAAAAGAAGCTGTTTTCGGAGCTAGGGCAACACCGACGATTACACCCGACGAAGATGTAGGTTGATTTTACCTTATGTTATCTTTTGTTGCTCTCTATAATGTATTTGGATGGAACGAAAAAGCTTGAGATTAATCGAACACGTTATCGACATCCTCAGGTATGGAAAACTGCACTCTTGGAAGAGTTTAACATTACGCATTTGAATAATATTTCTTCGGATGCTTACTACGAAATTTGGCATTCAAAATATTCGGAACCTGAACAGTTAATGAAGAAAAATTATCGACGAAAAATTCTGGATAGACCGACCTGACTGCCGTCGAATTTGTTCTTGGAAAATGAAACGTATGCCGTACGAAGGTATTGCAGACGATTAAGGAAGGCCTGATTCGAATACCTCGTTTACCATATCGATAATGAACGTAACTCTGCGTTCTTGAACAAACTATTTTTACCAGAATGATTATTATACCAATGTTACATTATGATCCGTCTAACAAAGTTTACGACTGTTGTAATTGTTGTTCTACGTATTATAATATTGTACGTTATATTGTTTATCGGTTCTAGAGATTTTCTTTTTTTTTTTCTTTTAACATACATACAAGTTGCTCTACTCTTCGGTTGAATTATTTGTTTATTTTGTATCGTTGCGTTCGTAGATTAGCAAATCTCGTTGATACGAGTGCGGTAACGCTGGAACGGTGCTATTCGATAAGTATTTCCCTTGTTATATCATTGCTGCCTTATCTGTCTAATTAGGAAGTTATTAACGCGTGTAACGACCGTGATAATTAAATCGCGTTTCCAGGCGAAATGTGTGTCAAAAGTGTAGGAGACTATTTTCTATGTTGTTATGTACGCGGCGGGGCGGGGCGGGGCGGGGCGTACGATTTAAGCGAAAACGATCTATTTTCTGGTAGAACAGAGACACGCATACTCTGCCTTTAAAGGAAAGTTCTTGGCTGTAAATGAACGTAATATATATGAAGATATACATGTACATATATAGTACCTGATAATAGAAATACAACTGGGTATTTGTGTACCGCCGACGCGTATACATTTGTATTGTGTTTATCTCTATGAAAGTTTATACATAGAGAGAGATTGCTGTGTTAACATTCCGATCGACGACAATAAATATCGAATTTTTTCCGAAGTTTAGATTTATCCTTCTCTTAATCTGGATCCGCGCATTTCAGACTGATGCTGGCATTTTTTCTTCGAATTCTCTTATCGGACAGGACTTAATTTATCAGCAATGTACTTCCTTTTGGAGGCTATATAAAAGAAATGAATTTGTTTCGACTGGCAGAGGCAAGCCTTCTAACGTGTAACGTGTTCCACAACGTGTGTTACTTTGAGAGGATGGTACAAGCGTTATCTCTCGATTCAGAATGAAGCTGTGGAAAGTGATTTTTCAGGTTGCGATAACCGTCGACGTTACAAGCCAAATAATTGCTGGAAATTCTACGGAAGAGTCCTCTGAGTTTACCGAGTAAGCGATCATACTACACGCGTACAATATGTGTATTTGATTAGAAGATATTCCATTGGGATAAACGTATTTTGATTTCGGTAGAAGCGTTCCGCTGAACGATGCTCCCGCCCTCGGTACAGATTATAGCGCGACCAAGACCAAAAGCGGTGCAAGAAGACGTTCGTTCGTAGGTGGTTGCACCAGACAACCGGATGCACCCGTAAACGGTGAAATTCGATGTTCGATGGACAGGTAACGTGTCGCGTCGATTAATATAAATCCCACACACCACATTATGTGGTGTATACACTATACGCGTCCCATACACCGATGTATGTATGTATGTATGTATGTATGTATGTATGTATGTATGTATGTATGTATGTATGACGGATTCGTTTTTACAGCGGATGTATCGCCACTTGCAAACCGAATTATAAATTTCCAAACGGCGTGACCCAGCTGGCTGTGACTTGTAGCGAGAAACAGTGGCGGATCATTGGTACAGAATGGATTTCCGTACCCCACTGCGAACGTGAGTTCCTTCCTTTTTTCCAAGAGAGAAAATGGTATACGGTATGTGGAACGGAATAACGTTATATTTTGGATAACAATTGTGTGTTTAGCAATTTGTATGCCAGAGTGTTTGAACAACGGAGTATGCGTCGCGCCGCATCAGTGTTATTGTCCCGAAGACTTTACCGGACCGCAGTGCCAATTTGAGAATAAACCATGCATGGAGTATCCACCTACGGTGCTTAATTCTCATAAGCATTGTAACTCGAAGTACGTTATCGTTCGACGAGCGAACGAATTCGCTCGAATTTTGCCGATTGTCAAACCCGATCGGATGCTCAAGTGTGTTTGTTTGTTTGTTTGTTTATAATATTCTAGAACCTGCACGATATCGTGCATGAAGAATTTCACGTTTCCCGATAGCACGTCCATTACCAATCTGATTTGTAAGAATGGAAACTGGCTACCTACTAGACAAGATTGGGTCTCTGTGCCCGACTGCGAACGTACGTATCACGAATTCGTAAATTACATAGTCGTGTTGTACACATACATGTAGTTGAAATACTGGTTGTACAAGAATACCGTGTTGGGGAATTAGATTAACGAATCTGCGTTTACCGCCGTAGCCGTGTGCAATCCTCCTTGCGAAAACGGGGGCAACTGTCTGCCGTCGCAGCTTTGTCAGTGTCCGCAGGCGTATCGAGGACTCCAGTGTCAGTATCGTAAGTATCGTGGCAGAGTGGTTGAAAAATAAAATAAATAAATAAAGCAACAAGTAGATTTGAACGATGCGACGAGATCGTGACGGAAACATCTGTTGTTGTCGAATTTGTAGCCGCCGATGCTTGCAACGGAGAGAAAATAGGATTCAACGGTGGGTTTTATTGTAGCAGCGACGGCAACAGTTATTCGTGTGTTCTGAATTGTCCGAACGGAGTAGAATTCGAGTTTCCTCCGGCAACCGAATACAAATGTTCCTACGAGACTGGTGTTTTCGAGCCTCAGCCAATACCACAATGCAAATACGGTGAAAACATGAATGTGATTTCTTTGGGTAGAACGTATAATTCCTATGTCAGAGAAACGAATCACACGTGGACGTACCAGGATGCTTTAGGCTCTAACCAGAATGAATCTCCTCCCTTGGCTAAGACCAGCTACGATCTTTACGATAATACCAGCTCGAACATGGTAATTGCATATGTATTACGGGAAAAAAGGTATTATATATGTGGGAGGAGACTCGATCGATAAGAATAAGATTTCTTGTTTGAACGCAGATGCAATTCGGTTCAGCCCTGGAAAACAACGTGTTATTTATCGAGGAGAAGCGACCAATTCCGGAGAGCTGCTTTACCTGGAGCGGAGTACATTACAAAACTTTCGACGACAATATTTTCAGCTTTGACAGCGACTGCAATCATATTTTGGTTCAGGAAGCGGAAAATCGAGTTTTTACTATAATAGCGGAGAATAGTCCGACTTGCAAGACGCAAGATTGTTTCAAGATCACAAAGATCTATGTTCAGGACAAGGAGTACATACTGACGAAGAATGAATTTGGTATCCCAGAACTTCGAACTCCGAAGAAGCTGTTACCTATTCCGGCACAGCTACCGGTTCTCAGAGTTGAATTGTCGGCGCACTTTATCGTGGTAACCTTGGATTCGTTAGGGGTTCGGTTGAAGTGGGACGGTGCTTTGATGTTGCAAATCGAAGCGTTGGAAAACATCTGGAACAAAACTGTCGGTCTCTGCGGCAATATGAATGGCGATAAGAGTGACGATCTGATATGCAAAAACGGAGATTATGCGCGAAACGTTGCAACGTTTGCTTCTTCTTGGAGAACAGAGAACATTGGAGGTACCGTTTCGTCGTTGTCGATTTCGTTGTTGACTTTGGTTCGAAATAATGGAATAAATCAAATAGACAGGCTGTTTGTTCGATTCTATTGTTACAGAAATGTGCGACGAATATCCGGACACCCGTCACGCTTGCGGATCTAATCCATTCGTTGCCAGCGAGGCCGTCAGCTTTTGCAGCAGCTTGTTGTCCGATCAGAGATTCCAGGCTTGCGCGCACACTATTAGCCTAGCCGAATTACAGACCGCTTGTTTATGGGATTATTGCGCTTGCAAGGATAACGACCGGAGGAAATGCGCTTGCGATACAATGAACGTCTACGTTAGACAATGTGCTCACAAGAAAGTGGTATCTTTGGCGGGTTGGAGAAACAACGATACTTGTCGTAAGTGTGTGTGTGTGTGTGTGTGTGTTATCGATTGTTTCTTGATTAAGAAAAGAGTAAAGAAAACGGTTGGATAATGTCTGATCCGAACGCGTTTACAACAGCCATGATATGCACCAATGGACGCGTATACACGGGTTGCGGTCCAAAAACGGAATCGTCCTGTTGGACCGAGGTAGAAAGAAATCCGGCGAATATCGAGGATTGCGAGGAAGGTTGTTTCTGTCCGGAAGGAACAGTGGCGCACGAAGGAAAGTGTATAACTACCGAAGAATGTCCGTGCCGATTACGCGGAAAGCTGTTTCAACCTGGCAAGAGCGTACAGAAGGACTGCAACACCTGCACGTGTTTCTCGGGGAAATGGAAATGCACTCAGGCTAGATGCAGCGCTAGATGCGCCGTCATAGGAGATCCCCATTATACAACTTTCGATGGAAAGCATTATGATTTCATGGGGAAGTGTAAATATTATCTAATGAAGGGCGAAGATTATTCCATTGAAGGCGAGAATGTTCCTTGTTCTGGCGCGTTAACAGAGGTACTGTCTTGTCTGTCCGTTAATACCGTTAATACCGTTAATACCGTTAATACCGTTAATACCGTTAATACGATATTGTCGTTTTGTTCGCAGAGTATGGGACTTGTACCGAGCGATGCGCCATCCTGTACGAAAACTGTAACAATCAATTACAAGGAAATGCGTATGGAATTGAAGCAGAATGGTCGAGTATCGATAAACGGAAATGATTTAATCGTATTCCCTACTGTAATCGGTGGTGTCAGAATACGCGTGGCCAGCAGTATATTTCTGGTTATCGGTTTGCCAAACGGTTTGGAGATATGGTGGGATGGAATTTCTCGCGTATACATTAACGCTCCACCGGAATTTCATGGCAAGCAATCTCGAGCAATCTTTGAATCTGCCACCCAGCTATCCTACTGTCCTGCTAGAGACTACCGTTACAAGTATCGTTGCATCGACAGGTAAAACTCGGGGACTTTGCGGTACGTTCTCGGAGAATCAAAAAGATGATTTCATTACGCCGGAAGGGGATACGGAACAGTCGGCGGCCTGTTTCGCTAATAAATGGAAGACGGACGAGTTTTGCGCGAATGTCCCGGAGCAGGAATTGGATCATCCCTGCGAGTTGGATCCGCAGAAACGAGCAACGGCGAAACAGTACTGTTCGTACTTGTACAGCGATATATTCGCAGGTACCGTGGTAACGACAAGATATTTAAGAAATATCGATATATGCGGATATATCGTGCTTCCTCCTTCTACGATCTTACGATTCTTTTCGTTGTTAGGTTGTCATTGGCACGTCGATCCGGAAACATTTTACAAGGATTGCATGTTCGACATGTGCTCTTGCAAAGTGAATCTCGAGTTATGTCTCTGTCCGTTATTGGCGGCGTACGCGAAAGAGTGCGCTTCCGTCGGAGTGAACCTCTTGTGGCGTCTGAACGTCGAAGAATGTAAAATACATTGTCCCGGAGGTCAGGTGTATCAGATTTGCGGCAACAGTTGCACGCGATCGTGCGCGGATATATCTTCTTACCAAGGTTGCAGGCAACAGTGCGTAGAAGGATGCAACTGTCCGGAAGGCGAAACGTTGGACGTCCACGGAGAATGTATTCCGATCGGACAGTGCCCTTGCGCACACGAGGGATTCGACGGGGAGTTTCGAGCTGGGTACAAAGAAGTTCGGCCCGGGAACAAAGCGCTTGAACTTTGCACCTGTACAGGTACCGCCTAGTTTTCTTAGCCGCGTCTTTTTTTTTTGTTTTTTTTTCTCGAAAAAACATGCGATACGTGTATCGTGACATATATATCATGGTATGCGACAGCAACGATTTCCTTCGACAGGCGGTGTTTGGCACTGTCGACAAGCTACCCCCGACGAAATAACGGAATACCCGGCAATCAAAGACCTGTCAACGTCTTGCTTGGCGAGCAAACATTTACAAGTGACCGACTGTGCATCGGCAGAGCCTCGGACTTGTCGCAACATGCACAAGGACCCCAAGGATATGGCTGGTAAACCATCCGTCTGCAAATCTGGCTGTGTTTGCGAGTCTGGCTACGTTCTAAACGAATTCGGTGGCGATTGCGTCAGGGAGGAATCTTGTCCCTGTCATCACGGAGGTAAAAGTTACCAGGAAGGCTCTGTCATTCAAAACGAATGTAATAGTTGCGAGTGCACGAACGGAACGTGGGACTGCACGGATCGAGTGTGCGCAGGAGTTTGTTCCGCTTGGGGCGACTCTCATTACAAGACGTTCGATGGGAAAATCTACGATTTTCAAGGAACATGCGACTACGTTTTGGCCAAAGGCGCGCTGACCGCCGAGGACTCGTTTCACGTATCGATTCAGAATGTACCTTGCGGATCGACCGGTGTCTCTTGCTCCAAGTCGATCACTCTTACAGTCGGAAGCGGCGACGATTCGGAAGCTATCGTTCTAACGCGAGGCAAACCGTTACCATCCGAAAAGTTTAACAGACTCGCGACAAGATCGGCCGGATTGTTTGTATTTGTGGATGCGCCGGACCTGGGATTGACCGTTCAATGGGACAGAGGTACTTTTTTTTTTTGTTTTTCTGGTTCAGGTTTCGAGCAGATTCCATAAAAAATGGAATGGTTCCTTTAGCTTTGTAAAAGTCGTGCGCGGATGGATTTCGTATTAGCTGACTCGTGTGTATCGTTGCATCGTAGGTACCAGAGTTTACGTAAAGTTAGATCCCAGATGGAAAAGTCGTACAAAAGGGCTGTGCGGTGATTACAACGACAACAGCGAGGACGACTTTAAAACACCTTCCGATGGTATATGGGAAGTATCCGCAAACTTGTTCGGAGACTCTTGGAAGAAGCACGATTTTTGCCCAGAACCCAAAGACATCGTCGATCCTTGCGAACAACACCCGGAGAAGAAATTATGGGCTGCACAGAAATGCGGCATACTAAAATCCTCTGTGTTTCAACCGTGTCACTCGGAAGTTCAAGTTGAAAGCTATTTACTGAATTGCATCTTCGATACCTGCGGCTGCGATACAGGTACAAGCGTGTGTTTGTGCGTGCGCGTGTGCGCGTGTGCACGTGTGCCCGCAAAACGCAATCGCTTCATCGGATATTTGTTTTGTTTTTCAGGAGGCGACTGCGAATGTCTTTGCACGGCGTTGGCAGCGTACGCGCACGAGTGCGGTGCGAAAGGTGTCCCGATCAAATGGCGCACCCAAGACCTTTGTCCTATGCAGTGCGACGAAAAATGCAGCGTATACTCTCCTTGCGTTACAACTTGTCCTCGCGAAACCTGCGACAATCTGATGATACCGAAGGATCGATCTCGTCTTTGCTCTTTGGACGCTTGCGTCGAGGGCTGTTCGGTCAAATCGTGTCCAAAACATCAAGTGTACAGAAACGACAGCTACGCGGAATGCGTTCCAAAAGAAAGTTGCAGATCAGCTTGCACCGAGATCAATGGGGTATGTTGAATCAAACACAATACATTCTCGATACAAATACGTATTACATATGTACATACCGATATATGTATACGCGTGAAGGCTACACAAGTAAAGTGACATTTTTTCTCAAGGTTGGCTAAGTAGTTATCGAGCGGGTCGTGTTGCAGGTTACTTATTACGAAGGTGATACCGTCAGTGCCGACAATTGTCAAACGTGTTTCTGTAGTCGCGGTAAAGTACTGTGCAAAGGAGAATCGTGCACCACGACAACGACCGCGGATACTATTGTATCGAGCATCGTTCCGCTAGAAGAGCCTCAAAGATGCGTGGACGGTTGGACAGCTTGGATAAATCAGGATACAGCGATCAAAGGAAGAAAGATCAAAGACGTTGAACCTTTACCGACCCTACTGGATTTGGTATACGGATTTCGATACGATGCTGCGTAGTTGCTCGAAATCGTGTTTGTTTGTACGACGTCGCGTTTTCAATGTTACAGGCGAACGTGAAAGGATCTGCAATCTGTGATAGAGATCGCATGGTCGATATACGATGCAGATCCGCGAAGCATCATTTGACACCGAAAGAAACTGGTTTGGACGTGGAGTGTAGTTTGGAACGTGGACTCTATTGTCAGTCTCAACCTGATCTTCCTTGCATAGATTTTGAAATCAGCGTGCTGTGTCGATGCTCGGCGAGTACAAACAGCAGCCTGGATGGTGCGTTAACGCGTTATTCTATTTTATGGAATTCGTCTTGGTTTTCGTTTTCGTTTTTTTTTCTTTTTTTTTTCGTTTTTTTGTTTCTTTGAAATTTACTCCGTTTGTCCGATTCTCGTTAATCTATTCGAGACTTTTAAATTCCGATAGAATCGCTGACAACCACCACGGTGAAAACTATACGCGAAGAGTGTAGCGTGCAATATCCCAGTCAATCTCATCCTACGGATTGTCATCTGTTTTATCGGTGCACGCCAGGCATCGATGGAAACGAGCTCGTGGAAATGTCGTGTGGCGAGCACATGTTCTACAATCCACAGACGCAAATTTGTGACTGGCCGGCGAACGTTGTCGGGCAACGGCCAGAATGCTCGCTTGTACAGACGACCGTGAGCCCGTCGCCGGGCAAAATCGACTGGACGACAGTTGATAAGAAAACAACCTCCAAGACCACAATTTCGACGACTCTTGAGAAAAACGTTCTAACCACGAGTACGATCGATCGATCGATTCTATGCGCGCACGGTTCTATACGCAGCTTATCGTTGCTACGGTCGAGGCGTCAGGACTAAAAGTTGTCGTTATTTTGCTTTCAGAAGCCTGCAAGGAAGGCGAAACGTGGAGCGGATGCGCTATCAAATGTGACAAAGCTTGCGATTACTATCGTTATCTATTGTCGAAGAAAGGATATTGCGGTGGTGATTCCGAATGTGTACCAGGTACGGTAGCATCGAATGAACCGAAACTCTTTTCTCCTTTGTCCTTTCTCCTTTCTCCTTTCTCCTTTCTCTTTGCCTGAGATCGTTGGTGTTATTCGATCAACTATTTTCAATTGATTAGGATGTATCCCGGAGGGAGGGAAGCAGAAATGTTCACCAGAGAAATTCTGGAGGGATACGGTGACCTGCGTCGACGAAGCCGACTGTACTTGTAAATCGCATCAAGGAGAATTGGTTCTTCCTGGGGCTGTTTTGAAGGAATCGGAATGCGAAATCTGTCAATGCATCAACAATTTTTACACCTGCGACAATTCATCGTGTGCCAATGTGGTTCACGAGACGACAACCGAGACGCCGATCGCAATCACGTCTACATCTTCTTACGAGAAACTGGCAACCCTCGGTTTAACGGAACAAACGATCGTCGTACCCAGCACCGTTCATCCGCCAGCGTATTGCAATAGTAATCGTTTCGTTCCTCTGATTCGGTCTTTAAACGATCGAGTTACCTTTAACGCGAGCAGCGTCAAAGGTCCCATGTTCTTGCCCGAATATTCACTATTGAACGATCAAGGCTACTGGAAACCAGAATACGAATCAGCCCAGCAATGGTAAGCAACGCTTGTATATCATCGTAGATCCGAGGTTTCGCGAGTTACGGAAAACCTGTGCATTGTACGCGATCGTTTGTAGGCTCGACATCGAGTTCCAGAGACCAGAACCCGTCTATGGCGTGATTCTGCAAGGCAGTGACCACGAAGAAGCATTCGTGACCAGCTATAGAGTACTATTCTCTGAAAACGGCGACGCGTTCTCTTACGTGTTGAACGACAAAAGGGAACCGAAATTATTCCGTGGACCCGTGGATCGGTATAAGCCGGTCGAGCAGAAATTCAATGAACCCATCGAAGCAAAGGTCGTTAGGATAAACCCGGTCACCTGGCACAACGGAATAGCAGTGAAAGTCGAGTTGCTCGGTTGCGAAGAGCTCACGGTCGGCGGCAGTACTCCAGGGACACAAAGCGTTCCCGTGACGACAACAGCGTTCACCGATCAGATTATTGTCAAGCCGGGTAATCGATAGTTTGAGAAACGGTTCTGTACAAACTGTAACAACATGCCTAACCGCAATGTGCTTGTAATATCGAGGCTCCTGTGAAATGCTCTTATTATTTTGTTATCTTTGTCTTTTCCGTTAGAATGCGATCAACCGATGGGTTTGGATAACGATCTGATTTTCGCGGATCAAGTTTCCGCGTCTTCCTCGTCGACGGATTTATTGCCGAATCTGAAATTGACGTCGCCGTACGTTTGGCACCCAAAATTAGATAACCCGCATCAATACGTGAAAATTGATTTCCTGGAGCCCCGTGCGTTGACAGGAATCGTTACGAAAGGCGGCGAGGACACCTGGACGACCGTTTACAAAGTCTTTTACAGTAACGACGATCGACGATGGAATCCGGTGCTCGACGAGAAAGGTTTCGAAAGAGAATTCTTGGCCAACTTTGATTCCGAAACGTCAAAGAAAAATTACTTTGACAAGCCGCTGCACGCGCGGTATCTGAAAGTGCAGCCGATGAAATGGCACGGACGCGTAGGCTTGAAATTGGAGGTTCTCGGTTGTTTCCAGCCGTATCGTGAGTAGATGTCTCTCTCTCTCTCTCTCTCTCTCTCTCTCTCACTCTCACTCTCACTCTCTCTCTCCAATAAATACTAATAACGATAACGATTCTCGTACAGCTTCCGTGACGAGAACCACCGGCAAGACCGAATCGACGACCGAGTCAACGATCGAAACTGGTGATTGCAACGTTTGCGAGGGAATACCGTATAGGAATGAAACTGATTGCGCGTGTCGCGGACCCTCGTACTGGTGGAACGGAAATTCCTGTGTGACCAAACAAGAATGCCCCTGCGTGGTTGAACACGTGCTGTGAGTAGTGGGCTAAACTCGCTAAAGAAATTCGGGCATAATCTTACAACCGAGACTATTTCGTAGGTACAACGTAGGTACATCGTACATGGGCGAAGATTGCCAAGAGTGCATGTGCACGTTGGGCGGAACCAGCTTCTGTCAGCCAAAAAAATGCGAGCCTTGTCGCGATTCCGAAACGAGACCGGTGATAAACGAACTGTGCAATTGCGTGTGTAAACCTTGTCCGGTTGGTACGCGTCTCTGTCCAACCAGCGACGTGTGCATCGTCGAGAATTTCTGGTGCAACGGTATTCAAGACTGTCCCGATGACGAGAAAGATTGTCGAGAAACAACTTTGCCGACTGTGACTTTCGTTTCGGAGGACACCACCACCACCGTCAAAGAAACCACGACTCCCGGTAAGATACGGTTCGGTTCGTCCAACCATCGTTTAGGTGCAACAATAGACAAGATAGATAGATATTTTGTGTATAATTGAATTTTCACGTTACGTTTGCACGATGTTACTACAGTTGCAACATCGGAATCGTGTCAGAGTCCAGTTTGTCCGCCCGGTTACAAGACGGTTGTACGGCCATCGAAGGCAAAATCGTCCGAATACTACAAGAAATCTCACAAGAAGACTGCGGTGAAATCTTTGTCCAGACATCCCGGCAGAGCGAAAGGACTCAGGTATCGGATATCGCGTGTACGTACTGTAACGTCGTCCCTTTTCGCCGTTTGCTGAGACAGGAAACGGGATCGACTCCGGGAATTTACGTTTAAGCCGGTCACTTTAGCCGTAAAATAGTCCGCGTCGGCGCGCGTACGGTAATTCGGTACGAGATAAACGTTCGCCGGGACGAAACTGAGCGGAACGCAGATGGTCGACGCGATTACAATTTGAGTGTCGCGATATATATATACATGTACGATACAATGGTAGTAATGATACTAGTGGAAATATTTTTTGTTAGAAAATCCATGCAACAACGGTACTTCTCGTCGGCGAAAGCCGATACCGAGTGGCAAACGATACCAGAAAACGAGACCCGATGCGTACAATTTGCTTGCGTACCCGACAAGCCACCGCCGATTCTCGACCAAGGCAAGCCACAGACCTGTCCAGAAGCGTCTTGTCCTGCGGGTTATACGGTGGTTTACGAAAAGATGAGCATGCACAAGCTTGAAAAGTGCCGAAAGTATAGTTGCAAACCTCCTGCACCCGAAGAAGCTGTTTGCAACGCGACAGGAAGAACGTTCTCGACGTTCGACAAGCTCGAGTACAAGTACGACGTGTGCAACCACATTTTGGCTAGGGACATGTACACGAATCGGTGGTACATTACGCGTAAGTACGACAACGTTGAGCGTTCGATCCGCGGTCGACTAGCGACGCAAGAAGCAAGAAGCTGTTTGATATATCGGACTTGTTCGCGTTACAGTGGAGAAGCAGTGCGATCCGCGGACGGGTCACTGCGGCCGAAATCTAGCGGTGACTTTGGACGACAACGTGATCGTCCTCTATCCCGATATGCACACCGAGATCAACGGGTACAGCTTCACGCCGAATCAAATAGCACGGATCGGCGACAAATTCTCGTTGTTCGAGATATCCTCGATCGGCGACGTCGCGTACCTGGTGTCGAATCACTATGGGTTCTGGGTAATCTGGGACTCGAATTCGAACGTGAAACTGGGAGTTTCGACGAAGCTGGTTCGTCGGGTGGACGGTTTGTGCGGCTACTTTGACGGATACGCGGTCAACGATAAGCAATTGCCCGATGGAAACCAAGCCAGAAACACCGCCGAGTTTGGCGATAGTTGGGCGATGGAGGGAGTGCCGGAGTGCGAGCCTCAGATCTGCCCTTACGACCTGCAAGCGCAGAGCTGGAAGATCTGCAAGGCGGTCAACGATCCGTCGTTCGCGATGTGCTCCAACATTTTGGATCTGGACAAGTTTGTGTCTCGCTGTATGGAATGCACGTGCAATTGCCTGCGCAGCAATCATACCTACGACGACTGTCGTTGTCGCGCGTTAACCAGTTTCATTACCGAATGTCAGGCCGGCGACTTGAACATGGATCTGTCCGCTTGGAGGAGTACTCACGATTGTCCCGCTACCTGCGCTCCACCGTTGGTCCACAAAGATTGCTTTCGGTACGCCTTCTCTTTTCGATGCATTTTACATTTTTCGCATGCTCGTTCGCTCTTACTTTGCATTTCGTACAATATTTTGCACTTGTAGAAACAAATGCGAGACCAGCTGCGACAACTTGCAACAAATAGATCCTTGCCCGGTGATGGAAGGGGTATGTTTCACCGGATGTTTCTGTCCCGAGGGAACGGTGCGCAACGGCGACGACTGCGTACCCGCGACACAGTGCAAAGACTGTACTTGCGAGTGGCTCGGAAACTCCAAGTTTATCAGTTTCGATAGAAAGAACCTACAGTTGGACGGTAATTGCACGTACGTTCTGTCGCGAGACGTTGTCGAGAATAAAAAGGATACCGAGGATCACGCGTTCCAAGTGTTGGTCTCGAACGGAGTTTGCGAGACCGGTAGCTGCGTGGAAGCGCTCACGGTGCTTTACAAAGAGCACGTCGTGCGTGTTGAAAACGATCGGATGTCCCAAGAGGTACGCAAACTTTCTGCCATATATACATATATATAATCATTGCACGCGTATGCATTGTATGTAGAATGTACATACGGAGGAACCGAAACGTAGGTTGAGATTCTCAAACGAGATTTCTTCTCTTCTCGTTAGTTCGCGGTGACGGTGGACGGTGGCTCGATGGTAGCCGAATACCCATCGAACGCGTCCTGGCTGATTCTGGAGCAGACACCCAAGGAGAAACTGCGATTACTCGTACCGTCGCTGCAGCTGGAAATTACTGCTTACACGGTAAATTTCGCCTTTACCCTGACGCTTCCCTCGCACATCTTTGGAGGAGCGGTGGAGGGACTTTGCGGAAACTGCAACGACGACTCGGAGGACGACTCGAGAAAACGGAATGGAGAGGTAAGATATCGTTTCTGCCTCGCGAATGCGTATGCTTGATAGTAGGTAGCGCGCCTACGTACATATTACATGTAAGATGTAACGCTTGAATCTTGGTAAATGTATACCGTATCGTTCGTTAGATCGCCAACGACGCGCAGGACTTTGCTAGCAGCTGGTTGGTCACCGAATCGCCGCGCGACACTAATTTCAACGTGGACGCGTGCGCCTCGAATAATCAGAGCAAATGCGTACTGCCACCGGCCGATCAAGATCCGTGCAGAAATTTGTTGAACGCGGCAGACTTTGGAAGATGCCACAACTTTGTCGATCCGATGCCGTATTTGATGGCTTGTCAAGACAGTCTGTGCACCGGTGGCGGGTTCTGCGACAGTTTCGAGGCGTACGCGAGAAAGTGTCGGCAGATGGAAGTGTGTCTGATTTGGAGAAGCAGCGAGGCGTGTCCTTACAATTGTCCGGCGCATCTCGAGTACCGACCGTGCGAATCGGGCTGCAGAGAAACCTGCGACACCGTCGCGCGTACCAACGAGCTCGACGATGCCGAAGCAAAGTGCACGAGCAACTTTGAAGAGGGTTGCTTCTGTCCCGGCGATTTGGTGGCTCGCAACGACACCACCTGTGTTCCGAGGAGCAAATGCTTTGCGTGCGACCGAGATGGTCACGTCGCGGGCGACGCGTGGTTCCCGGATGTCTGCACCAGATGCACCTGCGACAACAACGTCGTCGATTGTCGGCGAACCGAGTGTCCGGCCGTCGACACCGTCTGCGAGGAGAACATGCGACCGGTCGTCGTGAACGGAACGGAAACGGACTGCTGTCCAAAATACCTGTGCGTTCCCGACGCGTCAGGCGCGTCAGGCGCGTCAGGCGAACCGACCACCACGGCGGCTCCGTTCTGCGCGGAACAAACTCGGATGCCGGTCTGCGGCTACGGTCAAACGATGAAGCTGTCGACCGATGCCGACGGCTGCAAGAAATTTATCTGCGAATGTCTACGGCCGTCCGAGTGTCCCGATCCGAATCGCGTGCCTCTCGACGTCGAGACGATTCTTCCCGGTTACGTGCAGGTGACCAACGTTTCCGGATGTTGTCCGCGATCGGTCAACATCTGCGATCCGAAATCATGCCCTCCGCCGCCTCTCGCGACCTCCATGTGTCCGCAATACCATCGACTGGAAGCCGTCACGTCGGAGAACGCTTGTTGCGCCGACTACAAATGCGTGCCGCCCAAAGATCTTTGTCTGTACACCGTTGCGTCGGACACGGGAATCGAATTGTCGGAACGAGTGGTGGCCAAGAAATTGGGAGACCGATGGATGGACGGGAAATGCTCGTGGTGCGTCTGCGAGCTCTCGGACGGGACGGACGGAGCGGAAGGGGCAAAGCCCAAGTGCACCAGGATCGAATGTTTGCGAGCCGCGGATCATCCCGACGCGTTCGATTTTGTCGTTCGAGAGATTGCTCGGAAGGACGAATGTTGTCCCGCGTTCGAGAGATCCGCCTGCAGACACCTGGACAAGGTATACAACGTAGGCGAGATTTGGCAGCCGAATCCACGGGACAGCTGCGTCTCGATCGAGTGCGTTCGAGAGGAGAATGGCGTGCGAAAACAAGTCAAAGTGCAGGAATGCGATACCGTTTGCGCACTAGGCTTCGAATACCGATCCGTCGATAACAAGAGCAGCGTCTGCTGCGGAAGATGCGTCCCGGTTGGTTGCGTCGTCGAGAACGAGGTGAGAAACGTTGGCGAACACTGGTACTCGATAGATTCGTGCACGGAATATTCCTGCGAGTCGAGTAGCAACGGAACGGTGCGCGTCGAATCGACTACCGAAAAGTGTCCGCTCGTGGATCCTTGGGAGGAGGCGGAATTTCGAATAGAACGCCAGTACCTGCCGGGCCAGTGTTGTCCACGGATCGTAAAGACCGGTTGTCGTTACAACGACAAACTGTACGAACCTGGTGAAAAATGGAAATCCACGCAAGACGATTGTATCACGGAATTTTGCGCTACGAACGCGACCGGAAATTTCATCACGAAATACAAAGAGGTGGAGGTATGTCGAGAAAAGTGTGCCTTGGGCTGGACGTACGAACCTCGAGAGGGTCAATGTTGCGGAAGATGCAAGCAGACGCATTGCGTGGTCGGGGACCAGTTGCACGAAGCCGGCGCGAGTTGGGCGTCCAGCGATAACTGCACCCGGTACACGTGCTTGGACCAGGGAGATCAGCTGTCCGTCGCCAGCAGTTCCGTTGTTTGTCCCGACATCACCGACTGTCCCGCCGCTTCGATTTACACTCGCGATTGTTGCGACATGTGCAATCTCACGTCGCACAGTCTTCGAGTCGATCGGTGCGTTCTCAACGACTTGGATGCAGACATCACGATCGGCATGTTTGTCGTTAGGCATCGAAAACATGGACTCTGCAGGAACGTACTTCCCGTTGCTGGCATCACACTCTGCCGAGGAAAGTGCGAATCCAGCTCGTATTTCGACGCAGGTAAATCAAGCGGAAAGATCTGGTAGAACCGACCCGGATCATAGTTTTCTTTAGTTTATTACCTTTTCTCGTTTTCTTTCTTGCTTTTACTTTACAGACTGGAATCCGGTGGTCGATTGCCAATGTTGTCAACCTACGGAATATACGAGTCGCGTAATCGAATTGACCTGCCAGGATCTCAAAGTATTCAAGAAACCGTTAACTTATCCTACGTCCTGTTCTTGTTCGGAATGCGGTTCCTCCAATAATTCTGGTTACAAGGGCAGAAAAGGTGGTGTCAAAGGTTAAACGGCCCTGGAAACAACGTTTGAATAAGTTCCTCGAGGCGTTGACAAAAATGTAGCATACAAAAATATTATTCGTTCATTTTATTCAATGATGCGTACGTATAATGAATACGTATGTGTTTGCGTGGCTGTGTGGTATACATGCATACACACACGCACGCACACACGCGCGCGCACACATACACACACACACGCGCGCACGCACGCACGCACGCACGCACACACGTTTCTTAACAGTTCGTATATATATATCAGTTTTCTGCAAAGCTATACTAGAGTTTATACTTTGAATTTTGTAGCATACCGAGTACAATAAAAATGGTTCAGTCTTCGTTGACAAGACCTTGTTTTATCCACACTATCGTATTTGCCTCTTCTATTTGTACTTTAAGACCCGTAATTTACAGAAAAAATGAAAAGAAAAAAAGAATTAGCCCATACGAGAATCGTAATAACATTCTGAAGCATAAAAATAGAACCAATTACAAGGAGAGGATCTAAAAATCCTTTTAAACAAAGAAAAAGCAAGAAAATATTGTCTGAATTAGCGAGGGGACACCGACAACTAAAGTAAAGTTGAATAGAGTAGTAGAGTAGAGTAGAGTAGAGTAGAGCAAAGTCAAGTAAATAGTGAAATAGTAAAATAAAATAAAATAAAATATAATGAAATCACAGATCATTCATAGTGTATTCGAATTGATCTCAAAAGCCAATTCCTCGATGCAGGGATATCTGTCTGAACGATACGACGCGATACAGTGGATAGAATCCTTTTATCGGATAGCATTTCGCGGACTAGCTATCGAGAAACCCGAGTCATCGAATTGATTACGATTACCGAGTCAAAAAACGGGAACAAATATAATCCTGTACGCGGATAACATCGAGACATGTATCAAAATTAAAAACCTGTTAAATTATATAACCTTTAACGCTTTCCAACTAGTAAATTTGCAACGAACGACGCGATCGAAATTACAAACGTTACGGAGAAAAGATATAGAATCTGGCGTAACAAAATGCTATGAAATTTTCTTACATGTAGTCTTCTTACATTCTAACATTTATCTCTCGATCGACGAGTCACGTCCGAACAACAACGTCGATACAACGAAGTAAACGGGACGGCAATTACATAGTAATACTTGCTCTCTATTATATTATAGAAGGATTATTCGTTTCTTTTTCTCGCTATCCCGTTTTCTCCGACGCGACGATGTAAACAGCAACAGACATTCTACGCATTCGAAAAAATACAAACGGTTGAAAATCTACGGCTAGATATACCGCAATTTTATTTTCTGTACACAACACTTATTGCTACGTTTTACAGAATTCATCGTCGTTCATGTAGATTACCGTTCGAAATGCCAACGAACGATCGAACGGTGTTCGTTAAAGGACTCCTGAGAAAAGCTGGCTTATAAGCAACCAAAGGTTTATACAATATTCTATAGAATTGTTCTTTCGTTGACTTTACTTACGATTCACCCTCGTCGATTGTATCAAGAGTCCTGCTCGATTAGCTTTTCGTCGATACACGATAAGATTAAAAAAAAGGAAACGAAACGTGTCTAGGTCATGATAGAATAACAATAACAACAACAACAACAACAACAAAAACAACAACAATAATAATAAGAATAATAATAATAATACATATTTACTCTAATGCTAAATACAAACAAAGTCGATTGAAACGATCGTTTAGAACCGAAAGTAACGACGTGGATACGAGGTAAGAAATACTAAAAACGAAAAAAAAGAAACGTTTGCAAGATGACTGTTCGAAGAAAATAAGAAAAATCAATGATCGCGATTCGATGATGGATATACGAGTTATCGCTAGGCGGTGAAAGATACCGGGTTACCGACAACGAAGAAAAAACGCGATGTTTGCACAGGTAGCAGACCTGCATCTGGAATTTTTGAATAATTTTTCAAGTTGGCACCGAACGAATTGATCGCCACGAACAAATTGATTTTTTCGGCAGCCTTGAAGCGCGGAAACGTTCTATCGAAACCGTAGACCGTGACCGGTGACGAATGTCGACGATCAGTCGGGGCAGCGGAACACTATCGCACGCGCGACACAAATTCAAGAGAAATTGAAAATACGTGGAGCGAGTTGGTTTCTCAGAAATCTCGGAATAGAGAAAAGAAGAGGTGAAATGCGCCTAAAACGAGTTAAAATTGATTGGCGGCTTTGCGACCAGCAGAATAGCAGAAGAGCAGACGAGCAAAATAATAGAATAATAGAATAATAGAATATCAGATTACAATCGCGATTCCGCTAATGACGATACAGGCTCTGTTCAACGATCGCTGCGAGAGGAAGGGTTTAGGCACAACGTACTTTGAAGGAATCGACTCGATCCGTCCAGCTGTGGTTCCCGCATCGGTGTTCCGTGAGTTTCTCGGCGGGGTACAACAGACAGACAGACAGACAGACAGACAGATTGCGGTGTTCCGTGTACGAACGTACGCTACCTGAAAGGAGGAAGGACTACGTTTTGCTACACTTACAGATCGCACAACGTTCGATATCGAGCGCTGCGATACCTTTTGCTACCTTACAACGTAACAAATATGGCACCAACAGATGGCGAGCACGACGCGGTTCCAACAGGGTGTCTCTCTCCATGTTTCTCGCGTCTGGAGACCGCACACCGCACGCCGTTCACCGTATTCACAAATGGACACTGGACACAGCTAAGAGACTCGTCGGATGAGTCGTAGGCCCTTTATTCAGGGCCCGTAAGCAAATCCTAGGCAAGCTCCCGTTTCGCTTTTGCCTCCGCGTAGAACTGTGAGCCAGTGGTGCCGGAAGAAACGCCGTTGCTGCTTCTCCCGTTGCTGGCATGCTGATGAAAATGTCTGCTCAGAATGTACACGACCGCCTCGTACGTAGCCATTATGATGGCCGTGTTCGGTATCTGCCTGATCAAATGAGTGCCCAGCCCACGATACAATCCGTTTGGCCCTTCTTCGGCGACCACCGTCCTCAGAGTTTGCCAAAACTTTCGATACTTTGTGCCTTCCTCCCTCAATCGCGTCCTTGCGACCTCTGAAACAATGGAATTCTTCAGCAAACCTTTCAGGTTGATCGTAATCTAAATAATGGTTGGGGTCAGACGATTTTCCTCGTGAAAACATGCAAGTACGCGCAAACATGGTTACGTACACCTATAAAGACAGGCACGGACGGTCCAACAGAACAGACATAGATATCGTTGAATATATCTATAGAAAAATAGGCCTGAACGCGGAAAGAAGAAAAAAATCGCGTTCAATCGATCCGCGATTCTACGCCAACCGGCGAATTGGCAAGCAAACCATTCCGATGGAGATCTGCGATGTCTTCGGAGAGTAGAAGATGGATTCCTTACAGAGATAAAACTATCGGAAAGAACAAGGGCGAACGCTTTTTACCATGGGGGTAGGCGAGGGAGGACGCGATGGTCTTGGAGAAGGATCCTGCCGCCATGAATTCTAGAAAGTCACGGATCGTTTTGTCGTCCGTCCTAGAGACCCTGGACCTGGTAGTCGCCAGCCAAGCCTTCACAGCCTCGTAGATCACAAAATGTATCACAGTCTCGCTTATTCCTACGTAGGACGCCACGATGCCCTTGTAAAATCCCATGATGCCCTGAAAGAACACGACGAATCGCTGAATCGTTTGGCACGGTTTAGCGTTGGTTTGGTAGTTTAACAGTAGCACAGAGCATGTATATAGCGGATTTTCTACACTACTTTCGATGCAAGGAGCCAGAACGTTCATCCGTCGCATCTCGCCTACGTGTTTCCCGCATTGCGTTGCATCGCGTCGCGTCGCGTCGCGTCGCGTCGCGATCAATCTCGAGCAACGTAATCCCATTCTATCCGAGTAGCACGATTGCAACGCAAAGCGTTTAACTCCGACTAACCAAATAATCTCGAGCACGTTAAAAGATATCCCCTACGCAGACCCCCACGGTGATAAGGCGGCCACTGTATTTGATACTTGAACGATCATCGATAATCCGTTTTCGGACCGACGAGCAATTATCGTGGCCAATCTGCCGCCTCGCGACCATTTCCATTCCTAACGATTCTCAAATTCTTGAATGGCGAAAGTATCGATACCGCTCCCCGGTGTCCACATTACGATATATTCTCGAAAATTCGATGGAACGGTTGCTAACCGCAAACGGATTTTTTGATGGACTTTTGGTTGTCGGAATAGATCAGGTTTGGACGGCGTGATCGAGCACGTTTGCACAGTCGAAAGTGAAAATGTTGGCGGCTAATGAAACAATATTGCAATTGTCGCGTCGGTCAACGTAACATATTGGTTTGTAAAAGTCTACTCCCCTCTTAAATGTCTACCAACAGACAACGAATACGACATTGTCGCCGTCGTCGATAAACATCGAGAGACTCGTCCAAGACTCGTGGACGAATCTGTACGCACGCGCCAACGTTCCGTTCGCGCTTACGTAATTTCTTCCGCGCAGACCTTACGTCTGTTTCGGTTTCGAGAAAGAATGCGCAATGTCCGCATCGTTGAAACGGAGGCGCCGGGAGCGGAAGCAGCCTGCGATGTCATGAGAAACAGGGCAAGAGCTATGATAAATCGTTGCGACGAAGATGGATGCTTTGTTTTCGCGAGCTCGGAGCATCGTAGCCGTTATTTTAACCGCGTTTTACTATTCGCAGATCGTGCTGACCAATTATAGATCTGGCGTGAGAACAACTGCGATGCGAATACTTTGTCCAAACTAGTCCGACACGATAGAAGGAAATTACAATGAAATACTAGGCGCTAGACGCTAGACGCTATACACTATACAACGAGACTCGAGGCGTTGGAACGACCGTTTTCGAACGAATATCTGTTTCGCGATACGGTCGTCGATAAACCGACAAGCTTTCATTTGCTTTTCCTCTGTTGAACGTTGGCAGCACGTGTTCGACAATTATCGAATAGGTCGTTTTTATATTCAAATGTTCTCGCGCTCGACTCCTAAGCCTGCAGAGTAGCAAAAATATCTTTTGTCAGGGCCAGAATTCTCTGGGTCTATATCGAGGCGATTACAACACTCTTGTTGACTTTCTCGAGATATTTATGCCTCCTGAAAAACACCTGCATAGAAACGGTGACAGTGAGAACCCGAAACGACGCAAGGCGAAGGGTGGCGGGGCTAGGTGAGGCAAGGCGAGGCGAGGCGAGGCAAGACAAGGCGAGGCGTGGCGAGGCGAGGCGAGGCGAGGCGAGGCGAGGCGAGTCGAGGCCTCCAGAGATATAGATGAGATGAATTGAAAAAATGATGAGATATGACGAGACGAGACGAGACACCTCCTTGTCTCCGAATCGTCGGCGATCGACACTCGAACAAGTGGAACCGTGTGAACTCGTTTTTTGTTACCGTTTTCTGGTAACTGTTTGAGACGCGGCCGCGCTGTTCTCCACTTTCTTCCACGTTCCTCCACGTTATGTACTCCAGGTTTCTCCGGATCTTGGTATCGATCAGCGAAGAATGGAATGTTACTCTTGCTAGTTAAGCGTGTATGATCGATGAGCGTGGCTCGTCGATGGTTTCTTTGGCCGACCACAGACTGTGCACTCGACAGGAAACGCATCGATACGGTCTGCCGTTTTGTGATCTGCCCTGCCCTGCCCTGCCCTACCCTGCCCTGCCCTGCCCTGCCCTGTCTTGCCATGCCATGCCTCCTCGTGCCACATATGCCGTACGCCGTGTAGTGCAGTGTGGTCCTCGGGGTGATCAAACTCTTGTCCGACGTCACGAAACGAGCACACGCTTTCCACCGTTTGTCGACGCGCTCCGAGTCCGACAATGTGCGGAAAACCGATATTTTTCTCGACGGGTCTACGTTTCAAACGGGCGACGCATAAAATCGAATCGAATCGCATGAAATTGAGCGCGAATAGGGTTCCGCGCGCGTTTCGATGTAACACATATTTCCCAGCCAGGGCTTGCTCCAGAGCCGCGTCGACCGCGCACAGATCACGACGAGAGTCGTTCGTTTTGGCCACGATCGAAAAACCAAGTCCACGGATGCGAGAAGGCGACGAAAAACGGTGCTCGGTGTCCTCGTTCGGATATGCTGCGGAGGAACGTGTGTCCGTACCGATTGGCGGTATATCCTGTGCACGCATTCCATCGCGGTGATTCTGTTTGTTCGGTGGTCCAGCTGTAGCCTGGTCTTGACGAACCAAATAGGATTTGTCAACGTACATGCCACGAAACCTGAAAAATGAACGCACGTGTCTTTAATCCGATCGCAGGTACGTGGCCGCTGGGCACGGTTTCCTCGAGCTTACTCGCCGTTTCGGAGGGACGCTAGATTTCTTCCGTAACGATCGTCAACGTTTGGAATAGAATCTCTCTCCGAAGAATTTGAACGGTTCTCTTCGATACGGTATGTGTAGCGCGTACAGTGCACGGCGCACGGCGCACGGCGCACGGCGCACGGTGCACGGTGCATGGTACACGGGTCATTTCATAGGCCTTTGCTATCCGGCACAGCTTTTTCTGAAACGTGTTCGCGCGCAACAAAAGTTGATTTTGCCCGCGAAACGATTGCCTTCTTTTTTCCAGTTACTACCTATCGTCTCGAACGAATGCGAATACGAATACGAATGCGAATACGAATACGAATGCGAATACGAATACGAATACGAATACGAATACGAATACGAATACGAATACTAATACGAGTCTATCCCTAGTAGCACAAAAATATTAGATAGATATTTTTTTTCAAATATTGGAAAAATATTTTTTAATATGAGAAAAATATTGGATCTGAATATTGTATACATGTACACGAAATATAAATTGAATGTTTACAAAATATAAGCTAAATACTCGGAGGATATAAACTAGATATTTAAAAAATATAAAGTAAATATTTAAAAAATGTGAATTCAATATTTGAAAAATATAAATTCAATATTTAAAAAACATTCAATAAAATTTTCAAATTTAAGAAGTTTCAAATTATAACAAAAATTAGAAACTATGAATATGTATTACTTGTAACTTATATTTTTATGATATTTTGTTGCCTGTAATGTTATTACGATATTGTAGTCTGTTTATCAACATGTTACATATTCGTAATTAAACTACACATAATACTTTGCTAACTATTATAGCTTCTCATGTTAAAAATTATGATTTATAATATTAACTACTTGCTCAACTTATTTTCATTGCAAGGAAATATTTGAAATACAAAATAAAAATATTTCATTTTATCTTTGTGGTTATCAAAGTAAAAATATTTAATTTAAAGTAGTATCTTATTTGAACCACATTAAATTATACTATATACCAAATCATTAATGATCGTTAATATACGTTGCAAAATATGATAGAAAACCTTGTATCCAATGTCCCACATACGAATACTAATCTTACATTATAAAATACTAATGTAAAGTGTACTTACTTCTGAATCTTCTGTACCTCCGTCGGATCCACAGCACACAATTGTTGACTCACGAGAATAGATCCGAATAATTGAACAACAATCACTAAACAACACACGCACACAACACATTTTATAAAATCGTGACAATGAACGAGAAGATTTCACTCCGACCACGAACAAAATAATACTGCGATTTTAACAATGATCCCTTCCACGCAGGTGGTACGGTCAGGTTATCATAGGAAGGTTAGACGCTGAGCGTCAATAAACACTAGATACAAAACCAAGGTAAAAAAATTATGGCGGGTCGCCGGTCCTATTCCCGGAATTCCCTGTTTTCGTATCACACGTCCGTGGGAGGGGGACGGTTAAAATCGCAGTATTATTTTATTCGTGGTCGGAGTAACATCTTTTTGTCTGCTGTCACTATTTCGTTAAGTGTGTGTGTGTGTGTGTGCGTGCGTGCGTGCGTGCGTGCGTGCGTGTGTGTGTGTGTGTGTTGTGAGTGTTGTTTAGTGATTGTTGTTCAATTATTCGGACCTATTCTCGTGAGTGAATAATTGTGTGCTGTGGATCCGATGGAGATACAGAAGATTCAGAAGTAAGTACACTTTACATTAGTATTTTATAATGTAGTTTGCAGTACATTAGTATTATATTTTATCATTCGCATGTAGAATATTGGATGCAAGGTTTTCTTTCTTATTTTGCAACTTCAATTCTAACCCATACCTACTCCGATCACTTTTCGAGATGTTAAAACTTTTTTGCGAATATCTCGGAAACTAAAGTTGAGCGGCGGTAACATGTATAGGAAAAAGTTGTTCATAATGATGACCTTGACAACATATTTCAAGGTTATCAAAATCGGTGAGGAAGCCCCTAATGTAAATAATTACCAAAATATTCTACTTCCAATATGAAATAGATTCATTTAATATTTCGAAAAAAATATTTTTCTCGTAACATGACAGATATTTCCTGAATATTTAAAAAGAAATATTTGTTACGTAATATAAAATAAATATTGCATGTATATTTGAATATTAAAAAAAGATTGAATCTCTTTTTAATATTATACGAATGTGTATACAATATTTCGTGCTACTAGGGTATGGTACGCGTAAAATAGCTTTCCGTCTCACGATCTTCGAATCGTGCAAATATCCGTTGCTCGTTTCGGACGAGCAAAGACTTATGTCGTGACCCGATAATTTCCGGTCGTCCGTGAGATACGCGGTTGCGACATCCTCGGCAAGGATTTCGAAACATAGCGAATCCGAATCGGACCGTAGCCAGAGATCCGTCCGTCGATTTCGTCAAATTTCGACAAAGATGCCAACCGTTGATCGTAATCTGTTACCGTACACGAGTATCGGCAACGATCTGAACGAGCCGTCGCACCGCGCCGATGCGACTCGATGCGACTCGATGCGACTCGATGCGACTCGATGCGACTCGACTCGTTGCGGGAAAACGTCGATCGACAGCGAGCAAAATAAACGAACCGCTCGCTTTCCGACAGAGTTTCGAGCGGTCGACGAAGCTCTGGGAAGCCGTATCGAGGATGCCTCGAATCAGAATAGGGGACAAATTGCCGAGCCTAACCTTGTACGAAGCACTACCGAGCAATCGGACAAATATTTTGAATCTGGTTGCCGACAAACGTGCCATCGTTTTCGGGGTACCCGGAGCTTTCGTGCCAGGATGCTCCAAGGTCCACCTAAGGGGATTCATAGAAAAGTACGAATAATCTGTGCGTACATGTGTGTACTCCGCTGTCGCTCTACTACTGCTGTCCTGTCCTAATCGCGATAGGTCGGCCGATCTAAGGTACCTGGGATTCCAAGAAATTATCTGCGTCTCCGTCAACGATCCGTTTGTCGTTTCTGCCTGGGGAAACATCAAAGGCGCGGAAGACAAGGTAACGCGCCTCGCTTAAACTAAAGTACAAGCGTTTTCCTGCTCGCAGTTTACTAGCCGCGATCCGATAAAAATGTTGGCTAGCTCGATCCGGTTGATATCGTCCGAACCCGTCGAATATGTACATAGACCTAACCGCTATCGCTATTTAGAAAGGACGTCGGCTCTCGGCTCTCGGCTCTCGGCTCTCGGCTCTCGGCTCTCGGCTCTCCTACCCGAGACGGAGAACGAGAAACAGAGAAAAAAGAAAGAACGGAAAAAAAAGAGGGAAAGAAATAGGGGATTTAGCGTCGGTTACACGAGAACTTTGAAACACAGGTGAGGATGTTAGCAGACCCGACGGGTTCGTATACCAGGGCGATCGGCATGGACATCGAGATCCCGGAACTGGGAGGTACCAGGAGCCGACGGTACTCTATGGCAACGGTAAACGGCGTCGTCAAAGAACTCTTCGTGGACTCGCCGAACGCGAAGCTCGTCTGCCTGCAGCAGGACGGAATCCCGACTTACTGCACCTGAGGACCTCTCGAGTATGTGCTACCTAAAAATTTAGGTTATATGTTACCTAAAAGTCGATGTCTCGTATGTAAGTTTGTAAACGCGATCGTTGGAATCGGCTATCTCATACGCAACTCGTTTACTCGTACGTAATTCGCGAACAGGTTCGGTGTACCTGTTGACCCAGTTTGTCGAAATTCACGCCGGCCAACGCACCGTTTAGCGTCGCGACCACGCGTCCGGATCGCGTAAGCGTTTCAAGTCGCGTCGCTTGGCTTGCCGAAACGAAGGCGAGCTGTCCGCGGTTCACGACGATTTTCCCACCTCCGATCGGTATCGAAGAGCTATGGTTCGCGAGCGACTTTAGTGAGGTAGGTCGTACGGATCGATGCGACGCGACGCGATCCGACGCGATCCGACGCGATCCGACGCGACCTGACGCAATATATATTTTTCGCTGTTCCATCGAGACCGGTATAACATAGATCGCGTAAACGTGTCGCGTGGGCGCCAATCAACTGGATGTTGCGCCGCGACGCGAAACGACGAGCAAAGACGTAAAACCACAGAGACGGAATACAGAGCGCAGGTCGATGGAATAGAACGCGTGACCAGCAGTCTTTCGATAAGATAAATTTTCAAAGAATTGCGGAAGAGGCGTAAGGCGTACCGAAAGCGTCGCGTTCACACGTTTTATTGTCCCGTTTACACTTCGCGCGGCTTCTCCGTTTGTTGTTTCTCGAAAAGAATATATGTACGTATCGGTTGGTTGGATGTTGTCTTTCTTTTTCAGGTATCATCTCGAAATTTCGTTGATCGCGTAACTTGTCCGAACGCGCGAACGCTTTGCGGAATTCGTGGCCCACGATCCGATTGAAGAAACTGTACGCGATAACGAGTGCATCGATTATGTATGTACCTCGCGTGCTTCCTGGAGAGCGTGTAAACAACTCATTGAGAAAAACCGAGTGTCGCGGGCTGCTCCTTTTACCTCGGCCGCTTGTAAATAACAACGAGACCGACCGTTCAATTACACGGTCGTTCGGTTAAAAATAGAAGCGCGCGCGCGCACGCACCAACGCGACACGACCACAGTGTCTCTCAAATCTGTTTGGCGAACTATCGTAAGTAACAACGCGAGCTAGTGTCCCGAGTGTCTCGATTAGAATGTTTCGTCGATGTTCGAGTCGCTGGCGGTGTCTTGCCGGTACCATATGACTGCATCGAACAGAATCGAACGCGGATCGTTTGCTAAAACTATTCTCAAAGTGTACTTTCACTTTGGGCTATTCGCGCGTCTCCTAAAAGCGAAAAATCCACTAGCTGCAAACGCGACCTAGCAATCGCATAAACGCGTCTACGCGATCCGAACTTGAAAATATCGTGTAATCGTCGTGTTCGAGACAACGGAAAAATAAAAATGTGCGCGGACACTTGAATACCGAATATTAAAGACGCAATATGTAGCGCGGTGTTCATAGTTATCTACAATTGAAATGGTTGCGGCGTGGAACCTCGGCAGTTGTCGAGACGGTTCGCACAAGCCTGTCAACGGGTTGCATCGAGTCGCAGCATCGAATCGCGTCGTAAAGCGTGTGTCGAAGCACGATCTTGAGTCGTCTAGAGGTTTTTTGTTCCGTGCGATTTGCGCATCGGATGCGCGTACGGACGAGCCCCAATTGCTCTTACGTACCTACATCAAGGTCGACCGTAATTGGACACAATCGCATACGCGCTAATAAGAAATAGGAAGAACGAGCCAGTCATCTGTTCCGTTTTATCGTCCGGTACTCGGATAGCATTGCATCGTGTATGCGTAGCGGATAACGGAACAGCCTGCGAAAAGAAAGGAAACGATGGAAACGAAGAAGATTCGTGGTACATATACGATTACGATTACGATCGCTTTTGTCGATAAGCTTAAACGAATGAAGAAACGAAAGAGTTAGCCGAATGCTAGACTGTTGGCAGGTCGAGTGTACATTCCGCGCGCGCTTCTCAAATAGTCAGGATACATATTCCGCGAAAATATTGTTTCTTCGAGACGAACGAGTCACAACATTTCATAGAGTATGCAAAGTGCAAAGTATCCGAGTTACCGTGCAAAGTATTGGTCCATATATACACCAATACTTTGCATGTATACGTAAATGGTTGGTAAAGAATAGGCTGCTGGGTGACTACGTGACCGTGTGCACGTTTCCAACCGGGCGCGCTGGCCGAGTAGGCGCAAGGGCTACCACACCAATTTCAGCCTCGAAAAGGGAGCCAATACGATCGGTTTGCGCGGCGTTTACATCCGTCGGACCTGTTATAGTTCTCTAGTGGGTATGCTTTCGACCAGCTACGTACACACATACCACACGTATCTCTTGTTCTTTTATCGGAGGAAACATTACCGAGAACTATGTATGCGAAAATGTCGTGTCTACAATGATTACGACGGTTTTATCGAATGCGAGCGCGCGAAGCACCCCTGCGGAGTGTCTTTGCTACAAACATCAGAGGTTCAAGTTTATCTTTCTTCGGATAAGATACCTTTTGTTGAATGAATTACGGAAAAACCGCAAACTCGAAATTACGATCTTGTTGTAGTTGTTGCGCAGTTCCGTCGTTGCGTATACAACTACACACGCAGATTGTATTACGATGTACGATACATGTACGATGTTCTCGATATCGAAACGATGAAAACAGATTCACCGTACTTACAGTTTGAAACGTTCCGAGTAAGGTGCGCGCGTTAATGGTCGGTTCCACCGAGCCGCATCGATGTACTCGAAGGGAAGAGGAACGCGTCGGAATCACGCACCAGCTAAATATGTACGGTAAGACAACGGGGTGAATCCATTCAGTAGATAAGACGAATGACGCGCGACGTGACCCCACTGTGAGCTTGGTCTATCTAAAGTCGACTCGATTAGTCGACCACGAAAAAAGGAAAAGTTTTGATAACGCCGACCGAGTATTGTTACGCGTTACCAGCATTATGCGGGTGAGCAATGCTTTGGCCTGATACGATCCGATCTATTTCCGTATCGAGAAGCTTTGACCGAGTCGATCGCGATTCTCACGCTGGTTCTTTCTCTCGTTGCAATTTTTTTTCCGCCTTTGTCTCTACTTCGTTCCTCTTCCTCCCCCCACCCTACGCCCCCCTCTCTCTCTCTCTCTCTCTCTCTCTCTCTCTATGCACTCTTACCACCCCGTTTATGTTTGGGTAGAAAACGAGAGATAGATCAAAATCGATGACACGGCAGGGTCAACTTACCAGCGCAAAATGCGGAAAAGACGTGAACGATGGCCGTGTCCGGGGGTAGGACTGAATTGAAGGCGACCTTGCTCTTCGAGTAGGCGCAAAAGTAAATCGCTCTCGAGGGTGCGACGCCGACGAGGTTCGGGCCAAGCCCTTTGAACAGTGCACGAGTTCCTTCGTTTTGGACGATGTATCTAATGCATTGATAGATACCTGGCGCCGAGTGACTATGGGGGGATCCTCCAGGAGGGGTGGGCACCCCGAAATGAGACAGAGCGACCAGAGCATGCCTGCAACAAGAAGAACCAGTCGATCTACATGCACATTTCTTGCTTTCGGCAACTATGTTTTATCTACAATCTATCTACGGGTTTAGTTATTAGTATCGGTTGATTTCAACAATTCTGCACATTGGGACATTGAGACATGTTACACGTACATCGTCGGCTGCGATGCCGCGCCGCGCATCACTTGTTCTGCAGCCTTTTTCATATTTATGTAATGTGTTTCACTTATTTTCTGCCGCTTGCCTCTCGCTGCTCTTTGTACCAAATAGCCAAGACCATAGGGCATAGGGTATCCGATGAGTTCTTCGACAGAGAAGGATCAACGATGCAGGATTATTAGCAGAAACGGCAGAGTTCTCGCTCTGATAGGAGGTTCGCGCGTATGTATGTATTCGTTTGGAGGTCCCCCGCCGCACAATGCACTGCCACCGACAATTTATTTCGAGCCAAGGAATCCTGCGAATGCGGGAATTAGTCGGGCACTAACGGCCAAGCGTTTCGGACATGTTCACGGGTACACGAATACACGACCAAACTAGAGTAACTGGGAATACATATGTACTTGGTGCTCGATTAGACGAAAACGCGTGGACCCGAATTGATCTTCGAGTATCGAAAGGACAAAGAGCAGCCTCTCAAAGAGGTCGGGAATCTTCCTTCCTTTTTTCTTTTTTTTTTTCTTTTTCTTTTTTTTTTTTGTTGCCTTTTTGGACATTCGGTGCTTACGTCTACCAACAACGCTTGCTGCGATTGAAATCTGAAAGAGGCGCCGTTGTATTATGTAGTACGTCGCAAAGAAGCAGATCGAAATAATTAAAGAATTGCTTTGTAGCCTGCTCTCGAGCTGGTATTATCCGACAACGATATCGCTTCGACGATACGGAATAATAAGCCCCTCTTCTCTCGTGTAGCTTCCTACTTCTACATTCTACGTATACGTATATTATATGTATAGCGCATATACACTGTGTACTAATTACCTTGTGTAGCCTCCTGTGCACAATCGCCTTCTCTGTTCCGGTTTGGGAAAGCTCTTGCAAGTCACATGGCCAGAAGTCAGCTCTTTGTTTACCGGAGGTGGATAAAATCCAGAAGAAGAAGACTGCAGCCGCGTTTTCACAACTTCCAAGGGACAAGTGACTATTGCACCCGCGGTGCCGGCCACTCTGTAAAATCAAAAACGCTACTGTACTACGGACTGTAGTACGCGAACGAAACTATCGCTATTTGTTCAACAATGATCGCCGCACACTCCAGATTTGAGTAGCAGATAACATCGCGACGATAATGATTCGCAGTTTGTATATTAAATTAGCCGAATGCGTACCGCTGACACGATAAGATGCAAAACAATCGATCGTTCAAAAACTATGGTCGCTGCAGCGCGTGTCCATTGTAAACATCGTGTGTAATAATATTTGTCAGCGATGCGTTAAAAATCGTGCAAATCGACGGTACGCTCGAATATTTAAAAAAAAACTGCCTGACGCAACATTTTTCCATCGAATAGGTACGCCGTCCGATTGTTCGAAACGATTTCTTGCCGTGTTGAGTCCGAGTGTCCGAGGGTCGAAAGCAGAAAGGGCCAGGACGGGTTGAAATTCCCGCAAGAAATGTTTCGGGAAATAACCGGCTAGCATGGCGTCAGCGTAATCCAAAAATCCGCATTACGCATTCATGTATAAATTCAGCCCACGTATTGGCACGTCAACACACGACACACGTTACATACATACATACTCCTTCGAATCACCACGAAAAATCTCCGACGCCTCGCTCGAAAATACACCGGTTTCTAAATCGGGACGATCAAATGCACACCGCATCGTGGCCCACGACAAAGTAAAATTTCTTTTGTCGAAATAACAAGTATTGTTGTTGTTGTTGTTGTCGTCGTCGTCGATGTCGTCGTTCTTGTTACTATGAGTATATATATACATATACACACACATATATATATTATTGTTATTGTTATTATTATCGTTATCATGTCTATATTTACATAGTCGAAAGATTTGGTAACGCGTGCATCGATTATGAAGACCACAAATACGATTGTGAAAGATCAGTGCATAGCATGGATCAACGATTCGAATGTGTAATTAGCGTCAAAGGTCTAATGATGCAACAGGAATTTGCTCCACGAATAGCTGCGCACCGCTAACAGACTTTCCTCGGATTTTTCCAGACGCAACACTCCCGTTAGAACCACATTGACACTTCAGATACTTTGACGCCTAATTATCAAATTATCTACTGCGAATATCCAAACGTTTCCACGATTCACTGTACATCGAACTATACGCGCACGTACATGGCACGTACATGGCACGTATTTACACGACACGCACACGCACACGACATAGGACCGGCGAAGATGACGTAAATCTAGCCGGCTACAAAGTCATAGATCCTGCTCCCCCCCCCCCCTCTCCAACCCTTTGAGTGTCATATTCTTTATTAGATAGATTTGCTACTATTATTTCGATTTATTACCAACAAACAGTAATCTCGAAAATTTTTAACATCGTTTCGAACACGGTGAAACTTATCATAAAGGTAACACGTAGTACGTAGTACATATGTACATACGTACATATCTCGTCGGACAAGAACGGAGCAGCCTCACCGAGAAGAGAAGTTCGAGATCGCAACGCGCATAACTGATCCGAAGCACAGGTAAACATACAAGTACGTAAATAGTTTGATAATTGAATCTGTGTGTGTCTTATGTAATCTGTTTGCTTCTCGAACGAAAAGAATCAGCCCTGGACAGGTTTGCAACGACCGCACAAAATATGCACGGTTTTGGCTCGTGTTTCACGTGTCTTTTGCACTGCGCAAAATACATACCCCTATCTCGATACGCAAGCGGTTTCGCACGACCGTAACCGGCGTTGACCGTGAATCGTGGATTGTGAATGCGTAGCGCGGGGTTATGTTTGTTTAAGACGCTGGAAGAAAAAGGGAGAGAGAGAGAGAGAGAGAGAAAAGAAAGCGAAACCCACCCTCCAGCGACGAGGTGTATCGCAGTGTCGCGATCCAACATTCTTCGATTCTACGTTAGAATCCCTCTGTCACTCGGGAAGCATGAACTTCGCGTCAAAGGAAGAAATCAGAGACACTGAACGTGAACACTTCGTCAATCGCACTGTGTTGTGTAGTCGTAAACTAATGTAAATACGTTGTTGATCGCAGCGATTCGTCGACGTTACTCGATCCTTGCCTCGACGATGAAACGAAACGAAACCAAACGAAACGATCAACGAAGCGAGAATGAGAAACAACCCGTTCGAAAACTCCGAAACAACTGATCGCATCGACCGCATCGGACATACGGCGCATCCCACAACGAATCACGTTCGCGCGGCAGCTGCGCACTCGGTGCCGAATTCTTCAAGTTTTCCACGATATTTAGAATGGCGGTACATCGAGTATCGTTTAAATTTCAATTTTAGTCCTACTTTTAGTACATTTTATCGGAACTGTTATTCGAAATCATTGTTAGTCGTCACGAACATCGGCCTAAATCAAGTTACGCTAAACTAGAATCATAGGTTAATACGATGCCATACGAATTTTTCCAAGAGACGTAATCCTTTTGTATCGATTCAAATATGTAATAATAATATTCACTTATTGACTTCAGTTGTTCTAAATTATATCTTACTATATTCTATTCTATACGTATATATATATATATATATATATATATATATATATATATATGCTGCATCATCTTTTAGCCTGGAACAGAACCTACATCATTTTTAACGCGGATCAAAAACTAGACTATAGGGGGCAGCATTAATCTTGTTACCACCTGTTACCACCGACGAGGTATAGGACCTAGTCGGTGCTGTTACTAGATGGTGCTGCTTTTTCGCGCGCAATTTATTATTTTGCCTGAGTTTACGCATGCAAGATAGAGAACAGAACTCGGTCGATCGAATGACGCGAAACGTTCGTTATTGGTTCGTCACTGATTCGTTGCAATTCGGTATTCGCTACGAGGTTGCTATCCTCTTGTAAAACCAGTGAAAACGAGCCTATAGTGGGAAAGTATTCTAACCGTTCGAGCGTATACCTATTTATATATAGTAAAGCCGAGAGGTCTCGATTCACGATCTATCTCGTCGAAGGTCTATGACACGATACCGCACGCTATAGCGATTCGTATTTTTGTAAATCTTCAACGGTCAAACGTTTATCGATACAGACGGTTTGGATTTCAGACCAATGCTTTGAAATGTAATGGACGACGATCTAGCCAGTGATCGTTCAACAATCAATCATTGACATCGTCTACCGTTAGTCGATTATTAAACGATCGTCGATTTGATTTTATTAATGAAATGAGCAAAGCAACGGACGATGATGAACGCAGAAGACGCTCTTTGGAAGCTGGCAGAGAAATGGTATGTATTCGACATCAAATAGTTTCATTTTTAGTTTTCGACTAATTGTTACTTGTAACGATCTTATCAATCCTTTTTAAGATGGATCGATTCTTGGTCACCTTTTGGTACAATCTATACGCGATCTCATTCGCATCGTTTACGTAGTTTTGCGTTCCTTAATTGCCAATCACTGCATCTCCCCAAAAGGGAGATGGACAATTAGAGAAACAAAAGAAAAAACTGCCTCTTTCAATTATTAATTCGTTTTTTCGGCTCTTTTCGTTCTATGAAAAAATCAAATTAAAAGCGAATACAAATAAGCGAATGTTTTTTTTTTTTCTAGTTGGAGAAGTACAAGGCGGAAAGAAAAGTCAAAAGTACGGGTCATGGTCAGATGGACGAAGTATCCGACGACGAATCTTTTCGTATCGATAAATCCATAGGACGCCGAGAGTCTTATGTAAGAAGGCATGAGACGTTGTTGACCCGAATAATATGGGCAAAAAATTCAATGATTGCGCTTTCTACGTAACATAGGTGCACGAGGGTGCTTCGTCGAGGGACATGACCCAAAGTAGCGTCAGTATGAGCGAGGGAGAAGCCGACGGAGACTTGGAGGGGCTAGCCGGGAGGGTAGCTCAGTTAGAAGAGATGCTACAAGGAAAAGAAGCTATAGTCGAAGCTTTGCACGCCGAAATAGACCACTTACGAGCCGAGGCTTCGTCCCCAAATTCTTCGCAAAGTCAAAACAGTAGTATACATGGCAGAGATATTATCTCGTTGTATCATACAAAGGTACATCGCGTTACAAATATCTACAGTATTATAGAAGAAGAGGGAGCAGTCTGGAAAGTCGAGTTTGGTTTGTCCACCTAGTATGTATAACGATCAAATGACATTGTGTTTTGTTAAACAGTTGCAGGAATTTGAGAAAGCGATAAACAAACGCGACAATTTGATAGAAGAGTTGACATGGTCTTTGCAGCAAGCATTGTCTACCAGAGATAATCTCGTTACTCAGCTAAATTCTCTGAATGCTATACAGATTCCGGACAGAGGTCGTGCCGGTACGGTAAATAGCGCAAACATGCAGGACAAGGTAAATATTATATTACGTGTCTATACATATGCACAAACATACGTATACGTATACACGCGTATAGTATGTATCGTACGAACCATTCGAACGAATCGTTCGGCTCGTGCGGCTCGTGCGGCTCATTCGGCACGTTTGTATGATCGTTCGATTAATTTTCTTGTTAGATCGATGCTTTGGAAGCCACGTTGAGCGACCAAAGATCGATAATAGAGAAATTGAACGGGCAGCTCGTACAGATTCAAGAACACGCGCGGACATTGGAGATGGAGGGAGAGACACGAAATGCCGAGATCAGCGACTACAAATTGCAAATAAACAACCTGAATCAACAGATTCGTTTGGGTGCAGCTGATAAAAATTTGAACGTCGCCGAGACTTTGGAACTGCAAAAACAGTACGAGGCGCGCATCGATAAAATCAAGCAGGATACGCAACATATTCTAGAAAAATTCACATCCGAGACAAATGTAAACGAGGCGCGACATCAACAGGAGTTAAAAGTATGGAATGCGCGACGGAGGTTGGGTTGCGTTTCCATGACTTACGTAATTGATTCGACGTCTTCTTTCTTTTTCGCAGGATCTGGCTGCGAAACACGAAACGGAAATAATGAACATTCAAGAAAAGTACGAGGAACGGTTGAAACAGTTCAAGGATGGAAATAAACTGCTGGCTGATCGTTTGAACAAAGAGTTGCCCGATCTGGAAACCAAACACGCCAAAGAACTTTCCGTATTCCAGGCACAAATGGGTCATTATAAGAAAACCGTTGAGGCTCTGAAACTCGAATTGGTAAATCGATCGGAATCCCAGCAAACGGCACAGGCTGAACTGAATCGGTACAAAGCAAAAGTGAACGAGCTGAAAGTTCAATCGGAGAACGCACGGCACATGCAACAGTTGGAACATCAGAAAGAAAAAGAAATGCTGGGCGAGCAGATTAAGCTGCACAAGTTGCAGTTGGAAGAGATTACGTCGAAATACGTTGCTTCGACCGCGATTCTAGAATCGAAAGAGAGCATCGAACATTCCCTTGAACAGGCTCTGACGACTGCCGCGACATTGAAGGGTGAGAACGACAGTTTAAAGTTTAAACTGGACGACTTGTCCTCGAGATACTCCGCGGCTCAGTCGTTGATCGAAAATAGTCAAGCGCACGAACGAACGCTGAGCAATCGAATTTTCGGCCTAGAAATGTCCTTGTCCCGACTGAGCGGTATAAATACGAGCACGTTCAGTGAACTGAACGAAACCGCTTATCAAAGTTTCGACGAAGTTGCGATTCAATTTCACTTGACAAGACAGAAACTTGAGGAAAAAGCGAAACTGGAGAAGCTCCTGGTCAGTAAAATTGAGAATCTCGAAGACGAGGTTCGAAAGACGAAGGAGGAGCTGGAGCAAGCGAATCTAACCAAAAAGTCGTACGAGAAACAATTAAAGGACACAAGAAACACGTGCGACAAGTACATGTCCGAACTTGCATCGTTGAGAAACCATCGCTCGGACGGTCAAAATTTGTCCGACCATCATCAAAGTAAGTTGTCTAGTCAAAGCAACAGAGATGATTCTTCGTTGGATAAAACCGAGGAAGAGCAACTTGAGATGAAAAAACTGAAGCTTAGTTTGGAACAGAGGGAAGCGGAACTCGCGGACTCTGCGAGAAAGGTGCAGCAGCTTTCGGAGAAATGTGAAAAGTCCGAAGAGGAATGTCGCCAGCTAAAAAATGGATTGGCCGCTGCGTGGGCACAGTGCGCGGAAGTAGAAGAGAAGTTGAATCAAACATTGGCGTTGAACGAGAGCAAACTCGATCTCTCGGCGCCAACGCCGTCCAGTTACGACGGTGCGTCGACGAAGAAAATGAAATTTGGTGGAACCGATTTCGCGAACGACAACGTGAACGCTACGCGCGATCAAACTACAGACGCCAACAAGCTTCTCTACGAGGACAACGATTCATCGGACACCGTGGCGGCGGTGACGGCTGCGGCGTCCTCGTCGTCATCGTCGTCGTCGTCGTCGTCGTCGTCGTCGTTGCGGGCGAAGCTGGCATCGACTTTCCACGAAAACGAAAGATTGAACAAGGAAGTGGAACGCTTGCTGGAGAAACAGGTCGATTACGATCAAGTTAAGGACAGAGCGAAACACTATTCCACACTGGCGGATAATTTGGCAGCCGAGAAACATCGTGCGGAAACGGAGAACGAGGCTCTGAGGCGAGAACTGAGGACCGTACACTCGTTGAAAGAGTCCGCGAGTCAACTGCGAGCGGAGAAAGATTCGTTGAGAATGGAGATCGATACGTTGATTTGCGTTCACGATGAACAAATAAGCGCGATCAAAGCCGAGACCGCCTCGGAAATTAGAAAAGTTCAGGCGTTGGTGTTGGGCGTGAACGACGGCAGTACGGAACTGCGTGATCTCAAAACGGAATTAGAGATGCGGCACGCCAAAGAAATGGAAGAGTTGCGGACGTATTTCGAACAGAAATGTCTGCTGATGGAGAAGCAATATTCGGAGGAGATCTTTAGTCAGCAATCGAAGAAGATGTCCGACAACGACAGCGAAATAGCAGACTTGACGGAAGGGTTGTATTTCGGCGGTGCCGGGGACTGTATGAACGTTTCGAATCTTTCCGAACGTAGTTCGAGGGTTGCTTCTCCGTTAGCGGACGAACCGTCGAAACACAATAGCAACGGTTTCAACAAGTCCGAGCTCGAGACAACCGTCAAAGCGTTGCAGCAGGAACTACAGAATAAAATAATAGAGGTGCACGAGGTGAAACTGCATTACGAGAAGGCGTTGGACGAACAGAAGATCAAATACGAAAGGGAATTGTACGATAACAGGGAACCAGAGAAACTAGACTTTCTACGAAATATGGTAACTCGGGTAAGCATCCTATTATACCGGTCCCCGCTTTATAGTACACGATATGTTCTGGATTTTACGTTCGTGTAAATAACAGACTAGACTGTATTTGTATATTTATATTTTGTTCTTTCTCCTTCCTCTATTTTTTTTTTTTTAATTTTTTCTTTTGTTTTGTGTTAAAACGTTCGACACCACCATTTTTCTTTGTGTGTTGAATCTGCTTTCCCCCCCTTTTTTTGCAGACATACATATGTATTATGTCTTAAATGGTTTTTCCGACTTGTATTCCGACCCACCTCAAATTAGGCTATTACCCAAAATAAGTGCATGCGATTGTCCATTTCTCGGGTGGAAATAATTGTAGGGTAGCTAAAATTATACGGTCAACGTCGGTGTAGTCGTGCGATTTTACCATTCCTCTTATTGTAACTAACATGCTACTGTGTGACCATATATGTGTGCATGCAGCATTGTCAAACAGAGTGGGATGCGGGTGCGTTGGAAAACGGTGAATTAACGCAACTGCGAGCGGCCTACAACCATCAATTGGAAGAACAAATCGCACTCGCTAAGTTGGATATTGTCAATGCGCTTCAAGAACAGATGCAGGTAGCTGTAGACACAGGAATTTACATATTACATACTTGTTTTCTTGCTCGCATAGAGAAAGATAGAACAAGAGGGGGAGAGGATCACTGTAAAATGTTCCGTTTATCCGTGTTTATTTGCGTTCACGTGGTGTATCGTAATCGATTGCTTTTATTTTATTGGATAATCGTTCATGCAAATAGGCTCTCCTGTCGGTCGAGTCGGACGTTGACGACATTTGGTCGCCAGAGTTGCTAGAGCTGCGCGACAGACTGACCGGTAATGCGAAACGCGAGATGCAGCTGCTGAAAAATGCTCATGCGGCGGAAGTGCAACGACTAAAGGAGGAATACTCGCGCAACGTGGCTAGAATGATAGACCGTCATCAAGAAGAGCTGAATAAAACTCGAGACGATTTCGATTCGCACAAACTCTCGTCTCGGATTGCGAATCCCACCGTTGTTCTGGAAGAGAGGTATTATTCCTCTTTTTAAGTATCGCGATATTTGAAGTACCGTTGGATCCACCGTACCTCCACAGTTGTTTCTTTTTTGTCGTACAGAAATAGTTTGCACAGAACTTGCGCCACTCTGAAGACCTTGGTCGAAGAGCTGCTAAAATATTTTCTCGTATGCGAAGAGGAAGTCAACAATACTCTGATCGGCCAAGTTTTCAAAAGACAATTGCGCGATAGCGTTGTCAACGTCGGTGACGAGAATCGATTAGACAACGTCGCCGAGGAAATTCAAAAGTCGAAGAACGAAGAACCCGATGGTAAATCGAGTTCGTCTCGGTCGAGGATTCAGCGAGTTCACTTCGCTCCGCAAACCACAGAAATCATATCCATCATGAACACCGATAACGATACCTTGCAAACGATATTGGAAGAAAAGAACGACATTGCCGAGAAACTGAAACAAGAATTGAACAGCTGCGTGCGACGTTTAAAGTCCGAAAGCGCCGAGATTCTCTCGACTGCCAATCACAACGACGAAGATCAAGCTGGCTGTTCCGCGAAACAAGTCGTCTGGATGAATCAGATGAACGAACAGCTAACTCTGAAACTGCGCGATGCGGAATCGATGATCCTGAACTACCAAGAGGAAATGGAACAGCTGAAACTCACCGTCCTCGATCTCCAAAAAAAGTTGATCGATGTAGAGAACAAGAAAGAGGTAATTACCGAAGGTTACGGAGAGAATGACGAAGTTGGCGTAGAAATTACCTTGCAAGACTTTTCGCATCTACAGGAGAAAGGTAAACGAAAGGTCAAGATGGAACAGTTTTGTTGTTTTTTTCCAAAGCAGTCTTTGACGCGATCCCAATTGATTTTTAGCGAGACACATATTGTCGAACGGAGGTGGAGACTGTACAGTCTTGTTGCAGCTGATAGAGGAATTGTGTAGACAGAGCGACAAGTTGATGGAGGATGCTAAGAAGGAGAAGGAAGACTTGCAGCAACAGGTAAACCCGAATATTGTCGTTCGTCGAGAAACGGTGCACAGATTGCATGTATTTCTATTATTACATAGAATTGTTGGTATGCTCTATACGAAAGAAAACAAAAAAAGTTGTGGTGTATTGCATATAGAAAACGAGTTCTGTACATGATACTTTATATTCTGTACCTACGAGTTTAGTATTCGTATTCGTTTTCGTTTTCGTTTTCGTTTTCGTTTTCGTTTTCGTTTCCGTTTTCGTTTTCGTACGTATTGCACAAAATCTTTTTTTTTTTTAGAGGTAGTAGTCTCGTTGCATTCGTGCATCCATGTTCACATTGTTGGTTTTTTGTCACTAGATTCGAAGAAATGATTTGCTTTCACTTATTTATCTGTTTCATTTGATTGCGCGTGTGCAACTTGGAAGAACAACGAAAACCAAAAAGAAAGAAAAAAAAAATTACACGAACTGGTACAATTGTGCCTGGGGTCTGTGATACGGTTTTTAAAGAATTGATTGGCGTTTTGTTATCTTGCCGGCAGGTACCTTTAGAACCTACTCCTCCCCCATACATTCACAGGGTTTGCTGCCGAAAGGTAAATCATAGAGTTACTAATACTATTATAAGAGCTGTTCCGTAAGTTAGTATTAACCTGAATCGCGTACATGTAGTTTTGGAAATTCTTATATCGCGTATAACTATCCCATGATTAATGATTAACGCTGTAGCATGCAAACCTCGACTACTGTTATGGTGTATTTTCTTTTGCATGCGCACAATTAACTAATATCTGTTGTTGCATCCTTGTATCTCTCGACGTGCGTTTGGCAATTTTTAAAATTATAAACCAAGTACACTGCTAAACGGAGTCAAGATATGCTTACGTTTAACGCGAGCGTATTCTATTCGGTTTTCAGTCGTTGGTAAATCGATTAACTGTGCGGTTAACAGCACGTTTGCAGTCTTTTCGGTGTGTTGCTGTATTGAAAGATTGAATTTGTTAACAGTTACGCTTACAGTTACAGTTACACAATGTTTAATGCGATGGAAATATGCGTAGATCGAGGCAGCGGATAAACAATTGAAAGGGACGCGCAGATTCTTGGATGAGCAAGCTAGCGAGAGAGAACTGGAACGAGACGAGGCAGCAAAACAGATACATCTTCTGCAAGAACAACTGAAGGAGCGTGAACGCGAAAAGGGCAGAGATCTGCGCATCACCTCAGAGGTAATTTGACGTTTGCTTGTCTGCATAGGGGGAAGAGGAGAAAGAACAGGAAGACAGATCTTGTCTTACCATATCGTTCTTTCAAATACCAAGGATTAATCTACTTATTTTTTGGTGCGAATCAATTAATACGTAAACTCAGGTACACAAACTAACTAATCGTTTTCACACATTAAGGATTGGGTTTTTCTTTTTTTTTTTTTTTTCTTTTTTTCATAATCTTTCACTGACTCGGCAAGTATGCGAAAAACGGTTCGACTAATCGATAAGGCGTGGAGGGTTTCTTGGGGATTAATTTTGATTTCCACGACTCTCATCGTTTATATTTATTATACCTGTACTGCGATTAGGCAGCTTATAACCACGCATCTTCACTAATTGTATTAACACGAGTTTTCCTGCACTCTGGTTTTGGTTTTCTGTATGTCGCACAAAGCAGTCTACACTATCACCTGAACCAACTTCAGAGGTCCCCGTGCTTCAAACGTCTGACATCAGTGCAATTGTGAGTGGTATTCTATTTATCATAAGATTTCGCGGTAATAATCGACATAATTTCAAGCGTCTAGAATGTATTGTGGAGAGAGAGAGAGAGAGAGAGAGATTGCTTGTGACAAAAATTGGATGAATTTCTTTTAAGTTTCTATGCATGCGATTACAGCGGTTTTTGGAGGCTTAGATAGGAACACGGCGAGTACGTTCTTTAACAGTATTCTTGTACGCTTTACGTGTTGATGGTGTTTTGTTTCCTAATTAGCGGCGGTGTTGTTGTACACGATACTCGAACGAATCGGTACCAATAGAGATGATGATCGATGAAAAGATTACCGTGTCATTCAGGTGGAGGCTCTCGAGTCTCAGATGAGGGAAATGTCGTCGCTTATGTCCGACACGGAAGCCAAGAAGGTGGAGACGGAGAGCGAATTGAAAGCAGCCGTCGAAAAAATATGGGTGCTACGGGACATTATTACCGATTTGGAGCAACAGTTGGAAGTCAAGTCGGAGAAGGAAGAGTCTTTGCAGCTTCAAATTGGTCAATTGGAAACGGTGATTGCTGCACAAACCAAGAACCAGCAAGAATTGGTTCAGGAGTTGGATACGGTTAAAATGAGCATCGAAAGTAAGCAGCTCAACGAGCACATCAATCACTTGCAGGTAGGACTTTTAACGGTTCGTTCTTGAAAAAAAAAAAAAAAGAAACAATACGATTTTACACGGCATGATACGATATACACATGTAATAGCATAAGGTACGGTACGTTTTTCAGGAGGAGTTGAGGAAACACAAACTGAGCTCCGAACAGTTTAACGTTAATTCTACTGCTCTGAAACAAATGAAGTCGGAGCTTCGTGAGATGCAAGTTCAGTTGGACAAGAGGATCAAAGAATTGGAATCGGTGCACATGTGCAGCTCTAATTTGAGTCTGAGTCAACCTAGCGAGGACGTGTCTATCAGGGAGCAAATCGACGCGACACGATGTCCTACTCCGGACGATCCTACTTCACCGCCAATGTTGCCGTTGGATCAGTTGCTCAAGCTCAAGGAGAAGATGATGAAACACGCGAGAGCGGAGGAAGTTGCGTTCAAGAGGATCAAAGATTTGGAGATGCAAGTGATCGCTCTAAAGAACCTGAACGAAGAGTTACAGGCCGAGCAAGAGATCTTGCAACAAACTACCTCCGAACAACTGTACCAGATCGAGGCGATGCGTGGCCGTCTGGAGCAGCACAAACAGAACGCGCCTTTCGCGCAGAGGCAAGCTACGTCGCGGCTCGAGTTGCAGCTTCACGAAGCCAATACCAAATTTCAGTCGTTGGAGTGTACCATAGCAGAGAAAGACTTGGAACTGAGGGATACTCAAAGTCAATTGGACAGGGTGAACCAACTGTTGCAAGAGAAGGAAGCGGAAATCGCGAATATCGTGCAGGCGGAGAGAGCCACTATCCAGAAGCTGAGAGAACATTTAGAGATCGTCGAAGAGGAGAATAGAATTTTACAGGCAAAAGTCGGTGTTCAGGAACATTCTCAGTTGGAAATACCGCGGCTGATCGACACTATGCTGGCCGATAAAAACGAGGAAATCGATCACCTGAAGGATCAGTTATCGAAAAAAGAAAAGCAACTGGAACTGTATTGTTCGTTGAACCTGGACGAAACGCAACTCAAAGAACTGATTCGACAAACGGAACCAAAGAATAGTGCTCGTACGTTGAGCGACATTCTGTCGATTCATTCGGAATGCGAGGAAACGACCGAGGCGGTACGGGCTGCCAGTTCCACTCAAATGCTGCCAAACATATCTACCTTGAAAATTCCCACGGCATTCGCATCGGTTAAAATCGGGGATGACTCGTCGGCGATGCTTTTGGACATTACCGCAACTAACACCGCCACCGCCACCGCCACCGCCACCGCCACCGCCACCGGCACCGGCATCGGCACCGGCACCGATAAGATTGGATTACGCGTGCCACCGTTGGACCTAGGATCTCGTTCTCACAGTTTATCGACCATGTCGAGTCAACAGTATTCGGAGATGGACTTGTTACAGCACGGTGACCGGAATTCGAGGTCCATCTCGGAGGAGAACGACACGACGACGGACGAGAAGGAGAAAGAGAAAGAGAACGGCCGAGAATCGTCGGTAAAGGAGTCCGGTAAAGTCGTCGAGTCACTAGTTCCGTCGGTGTGCGTCGTTTCCGTGAAGCACGCTCAAACTTCGATCAACGAGTCCATCAAGGAAATGGAAAAATTGGAGAATCAATTGGAAGCCGTGCGAGAGGAGTTGCGAACGAAATCAGAGATATTGGAAAAACGCGAGGCGGACTTGCTGTCTCTGCAGAAGCTGTACAACGAGGTGCAAACGGAAGTGAAGGAAGTCGTGGAGACACTCACCAGGGACAAGTGTTTCTACCAGAACCAGTACGAATTGTCGACGGCGTCCGAGAATAAAATAAAAAAAGACCTTTTAGAGGTGGAGAACGTTTTGAAACTGAGAACCATGGAGATCCAGGAGCAGAAAAGCAAGATGCAGATCAACGAGAAGATCATCACGGAGTTGAACTCTGAGAACAACAAGCTGAGGGAGGATATCAAGGAGATGGAGCAAGAACACGCGAAGAAGTGCGGTTCGTTGCTGCAAGAGAACGCGAACGAGTTGGAAAGGATGAGGAACGAGACTCTCGAGAAGGACAAACAATTGCACGAATTCAAAACGAAGAACGAGTTGCTCAAGCAAGAAATCGTCGAGTGTCAACACGAGATTCAGAGGCTGACGGAAGGTTTGAACAATAGAGATCAGACCATCAGACGGCTGGAGGAAATGGTCAGACGTATCAGCAATTCGGGTGCGTCCTCGCCTTCGAACGAAAAGGACGAGGAGATTCATCATCTGCAGGAATATTTGAAAGAGAAGGACAAAGTGATACGGCAAATGAACGACGACAGCAAGAGCTTGCACAGAGCGTTGGAGACGATACAAAATAAAATGAAGGAGCCCGGTAACGTGGTCGAGCTCCGGAGGAAACTGAAAGAAGAACAGAAAGTGAACGTTGAGTCGAGGAACGAGATAGACAAGCTGAACAAGGAATTGTCGGATTTAAAATTGGCTGCGCGTGAGTATACAGTATACAGCATACAGCATACAGCATACAGTATATTATATTTTCTCATATACGCCGCGTATATATTAGAAATTTTGTACGCGTGTACGTACTGTAACGTCGCAAAATTTGCAACGTCACCGTACATATGTATATGTACAGGCACGCACACGATATGTAGATTTTTACGATGATTAAACTTGCAGAGCGCTCACAGGACGACACTGACATCGAGGACATGGTGCAAAGGGAGCTGAATTTGTCGGCGCATCTCGACAGGCGACTGATGAATGCCATTGAAAGCGACCAGGAGGACGGTGTGTGCAGAGCGGAGAGCAAAGTTCAATCCAGAGAACTTTCAGAGGCGGTTGAGAGGAGCAGCGAATTAAAATTACAATTGAGCCAAGCGAATAGGATCAACGAGGAATTGAAAAAGCTGAAAGACGACTTGGAGATCGAAAGGGGAATGCTCAAGTGTCAGATCGCCGAGTACGAAGGTCGGATCTTCCAGCTGAAGTCGGATCTAGCGGAGGAATGCAAGAAGGTCGCGAAGCTCAACGAGGAACTCTTTTCCGAGAAGAACTTGATTCGCAGCTTGAAGATCCAAATCGAGAAAGAACATAGATCGATGGAATCCGGCCACTTGCAGGACTCGGAGCTGATCGAGTACCTTCAGAACAAGCTGAAGACTTCTCTGGACAACGAGGCAAAGTTACGCAACGCTCTTTCACTGTTGCGACAGGAGCATAAAAGCCTAGAGATACAGTTGAGTTTGGTGAAGGAGCACGTACAGTCCCAAAAGTCGGAGGACGAGTTGCCAAAGCTGGCAGACCTTTTGGAAACCGAGAGGAAAAAGTATTTGTCGGTGGTGGAAAGCTTCGAAAAGGAGGAGCGTAACAACGCGGAACTAAAAGACTCTCTGCGAAGGTTGCAAACGGAGAAGAATCGGTTCGAGATGCAGCTCGAGATGGAAGTCGAGGAGAAGGAGAAATTGATAAGCAACCTTGCCCTCGTCGAGGGGATCAAGGAGCATCTTCAAACAGATCTGAACCGCACCAAGGAGGAGATGAAAGCGAGAGAGGAGGAGTGCGAATGGCTCCAAAAGAGGATCAAAACAATGACCGATGCGGAATCAAGAAGGCAAGAGCAGAGGAACAGCGAACACAACCAAAACAAGGAATTGAGAAGGGAGATTAACAACACGAGAGAAGTCATGGTTGGTATGCGCGCGCGCGCGCGCGCGCACGCGCTTCGTTCGTTCGTTTATTCGTTCTTTTGTTCGTTTAACAAAATTATCTGTTGGACAGGTGGATTTGGAAGCCGATATGAAACAGTCCAAGAGAGAATTGTCAGAGTCACTCGAACGCGAGATGAAACTGACCGAAACGGTGGAGACGCTAAGGGAGAGAGAAACCAATCTGATGAAGAAATTATTTGCTGCCAAAGACGAAGAGAATAAGTTGCGGGACACGATCGCAGAGTTGCAACAGGAATTGAGATCGTCCGCGGAAAGGGAATTGGAGTTTACCAAGGAATCGAAGAACCGATACGCTGGCGATAAGAACACGCCTACCAAGCTCTTGCAGAAGATCAAGGTATTCTAGACTAATCGAATAGATGCCATTAATCTGTTGTATATACTATACACCTCTGATAACATTTTCTTTCGTAGGATCTCAGCGACAACAACGCAAAGTACCTGAACGAGAAAAGTATGCTTCAAGAGAAGCTCGTGAAAGCGCTGGAAGATAAGAAGCAACTCGGCCAACGAGTCAAATTGCTCGAATCACGCGTGAAAAGAGGCATCGAATCTCACGGTGCGAACCCAGCGATTAGCGAAGATTACACGAATAAGGTAGATGTAACGTTTCTTTTGATATTCCATTCAATTCCATGTACACGCGATCAGTATGTATTATATATATATATATATATACGTACTGAACATGCACGTGTATACAGAAAAGGTAAGAAAGCGTAGGAAAAACGGAGAAATTCTGTTTCGCAGTTGCTGCACTTTTATGGAAAATATATGCGAGCCGATGGTAGACGCAAGGCTCTAACTTACCAGAAGCGTTACCTGTTGACCATAGTAGGTAGTTATCAGATCTTGGAAGAGAACACGTTATCTACGCTCGCGCAATTGACCAGAGAGCAAAGGTCCTACACTACCGTGGGCCGGCACAAAAAGTCGCCGAGGGTGCGTTTCAAGAGCGCGGCTCTGGTTCTCGTCAGTATCCACCGAATGAAGTGGCTGAACGTCAGATGGAGCATCGGCAGAAGGATAGGAGTGAAGACCCTGCTGTGGAACGTGGATCAGTCGTATGTACCGGTAGCTAAACTTGCCACGAATCATTCACCTCCTGTTCGAGAAAGACCCCTAGTAAAGTGAGCAAATCTACTAAATTCGATTCGTACATCTTTCTTGACGCGTATGGATATTTATTAAATCAAGATGTTTCTACATTTCCAGCGATGATGGTAATTTTGACGGATACGCGCTTGAACATTATCAACGGTTAAGGAATATACAACAGACATTGGGTTTAGCGATGGCCGAGTCTGGAAATCGTCGTCAGATACATCCCGAATAGTATTATATAGACGTCCGAGTCACGAACGCGTGAGGAGGCAAGCATGACAAACGTACTCCGAGACTGTGAAATATCGGGTTGTTTTTCAAATGCATATCCGGTGCAGGCTGTGCTAGTTTGCACGGAATTGCACGGAAAATTGCTCGTCGAATGGGCTAAGAATGAACGTCGAGCATTTCGATTCAGGAATATTCTATTGGAATTCGATCGTTCGCGATATCTATTTTTTCTTATGGACTTTGATTGTAAATAAGATTGTAGGATAGTAATTGCAATTGTTGAACACGCGTTAAGCCTACTCACCACCGATTACCGTATTGTGTGCTATTTTTAAAGTTGCTACTAGGACATTGAACTACCCGGGAGAAACGAGAACGATTAGTGCTAACTACGTGTGCTCATATATCACGTTTTACCAAAGGTACGATAGATTTTATTTTTAATTGTAATCTGTTATAGTCCTATCGAGGATACGAACCAGTGCCTTGTCAACTATAAGTGTCTAGTATTTATTTATTATTGAACTGTAAGTTTTTATATCGTGAATAAACTCTATGCAATGACTTTTTATGAAACCGGTGAGACGAGAATTCGCGCTGTTTCAGTATATTTGTATATTTCAACGAAAAACAAAAGGAAAGAACAACTATAATATTATTATAATATAATATAATGTAATGTAATGTAATGTAATGTAATGTAATATAGATGGAATGAAGAAACATTCGATACTCATGCCATCTATTATATGTTCTTGTTTTCGATTTCGATTTCGTTCTCGTCGACGACTACTGTAGATGTTAAAATTGCCGCGCCGGAGCGGGCCGAGCCTGCGGATAGGCAACCCAACGTACAGTAACGCAAACTCGGTTTCGGTACCTGATCGGCGATATATGAAATAGACGTAGCAACCCTCCTCTTGGCGAGTATTTACCCGAAGTTTTCCGACTGGCACGAAAAGACCCAACAATCGGCGGTTAACCGCGTACTACAGCGATCGTTTCCCAAGAGGATTCTGGACTATTTTTACTTTGAAAAAGGAAGTTTATTCAGTCTGAAACAATACTAATTGGTACGATTACGATGAACGGTCAACGGTAAACGGAGATGGCAAGATACACGAGATTATCGTTTCATGTACATATATTATTCTTTTCAAACTCTGTCTAATCACGATTTTGTCGTCGTTGAACGACGCTCGGAAAATGTTGAACGCGCGATCATCGTTGACGAAAGTTGGATGTTATTTACATATTTACAAGAAGGTGAGTGATAAAATATATGGCAATCGTCTAGCTTCCCCCTACAGAGTGTTGTAAAATATCCAACACAATCCGAAGAAAGTTACTTGTTTGTTTCCACATTGTATCGCGTATTTCAAGACACCAGGTATGTCCTCCATATCGTATATGTATTTAAAGCTACGTTCGATTTTGATAAACATAATCTAAGAATAAGGCTTTCGTTTGTTATTCATTTACAATTACGGTCTAAGACGGTGCAAATCTTACATATCTTATTACATACTTGAAATAAATATATATATATCTTTATATATTAACTCGTTACTATCGTTTTGGTTTGTTGCTTTGGTTGGTTTGAAACTTTGCGTAGTAATCGGGGACTACGTTTTACGAATAGTGGTTCGTTACAACGATCAGACTGCAGAAAATTTGTTTCAGCTGGAAGGTTATCGAACACACCACAAGTATACTATACGCATAGAAAATAATTCGGTGCTGCTACAATTATTTTCCACGCGATCATCCGCCAAATTATTAGTTGTTCGAAGAATAGTCTCGAAATCTAGAGTTGAGCGGAAATGCAACTACTCTGTCTGTACGTTTTCGATCAAAGTTGCATACGTGTATATATAGTTTGGGAGACGATCGTGCGGGAATATTCTCGAATGGGACAGTTTGCGGATCGAAGTATAACTGCGATTCGAATTGGTGCGTAGATTGGAAATTGAAATGCTTTAATCGAATGTAAATTGTAATTTCTGATATATCCTGTGTCCAGTGACCAGCGTTCAGTGTCGAAAAATCATCTTGTAGGTATTCCGTTATGGTGTATTATTTCGAATTGGAATAATTTGGTAGAATCAGCCGCGTTTGCGGCTGGTACACGCGTCTTTAAAGTTCGTTGCGTTAAACGGACCAAAATAGTCGTCGTGAAGCTGGCGAATGATGGTCTCGATCGGGCAAAGCTTGGAATCTTTGCGAATTCTCTCGGTGTCCGATGATCGTTCGGTGTAACTCGCGCTGTAGAAATTGGCGTTTCTGCAGAACGGTATCTTTTGCGTAAAGTCCTTTCCGTTGACGATCACGCGAAAGTAAAAATCGCTGGCCACGTGATTTTCGTTTTTCGAATTTACGCGATAAACCTCGATGACGAAACGGGAAGCGTAGTGCGGCATGGTCAATTTATCGGTGAAGATGCCGAGAGCGGTCGCCAGGTACTCGAGAGTCTTGTCGTGTCCCGAGTACAATACTATCTTTGGCTTTGCCTCGGATATGATGCGCAACATGTACGAGACTATGTTTCGAAGAAGCCCGTACGCCCTGAGTAGTCCGTACTTTCGACGATTGGTGCTCTTAGCGACCTGCTTCGACTCCCATTCGCTGTAGGCGAACAGGCCTGTCACGTGCTCGGTTTTCACGCAGATTCGCTGCGAGTCCAGGTCGACGCAGGGCAAAGAGGCTCCGTGGCAAACGTAGGTCAACAACGCGTCCTTCAACGTGTTGGGATCCGTCGTCTGGGCCTGGTCTGGGATTTCGAAGACCGCGTTCGACGCTTGCCTTATCAGTTCGGCGACCGCCGGATGGGACCTCAGATGGTCGGACATTTCCTGAAATCGTTTTGTTTTTACCGTCCGGTGATAGTCGAGCTATCGACGTTTCCCGATACACGTATTCGGAGACTACCTTTACCTTGATGTGCTGCTTGAAGAACTTTTCCGCGGCCGGGCAGGCGCAGTCGGTGTTGCAAAACGCGTAGCTTTGACTCTCCTGCATGCCGATCTTGGCCAGATTCTGGAACCCGTCCGTCTCGAGTAGCGCGTAGAGTAACGCGACCGCGCTTTGTACCGTCCTACGATACCTGGTACTGTAGACGATCACGTCTTTGCCGGATACCGTGCCGTTGCCCAAATTCAGTTTATGATAGTACGCGTTTCTAAGCAGAATTCCTGTTTTCAGAAGTTGAGCTACGCCCAAGGTGGTCAACTGGCCGATTCTGCAGTCCTTGGAGTTGGCGGGCAGCATCGGAAATCCGTGGAACGGTCCGAGGAATTGCGCCCACGCCGTCCTCGAGTAACTTGAAATGTTCTGAAGGAAGTTGACGTAGTTTTGATAGAGGTTTTCCAATTCCGGGGTGGAAGCAAAGTCTCCGCCGCAGTTTACTATGCTAATGTTCCGAATATGTGCCAACGGTCCTCTGTCTCCGTGCCGTATGAACACCAAAACACCGCCCAGCGTTAGATTACCATCCAATTTACCTAAACAGAAGAACGAATGTCGTGCGTGTAATCGGAGCATCGTCGAGAGTCACCGTGTTCTCGCGTGCGTACGTGTATGCTCGTCGGAATGAAAATGAAAAGACTGCCGCTAACGGTCCCAGGTACCTTCTGATTCTGCGACGATTTCGTTGGGCGGATTGCAATATCGGAATATCTTTTTCGTTTTCACGTCGGCCTTGAAATTTCTAGGAAATTCTCGAACGGAAACGTCGTTCCCCAAGACCCTCGTCTGCACGGAACTCTTCTCATCTATGCCGATGTATTTGTACATACCTACGGAATTTAGAAAAAAAAAATTTGATCGGTGCGCATCGTACGCTGTGTACGTCGACGATTACTCGATCGGCGGAAGAATTCCTCCCGGTTTCGAGGAAAACGTCGACGCGAGCAGCGAACTGTAGCATAGTATCGATGCTACCGACAATAATCGTATGTATTACGCATGTATGTATGCATGTATATCGGACGGTGAATCGCAAAGCGTAAGCGATCTCTAGAAGATTATTGTTTTCTCAGTGAAGCCAACAACGGGACGGGACGGGAAGGGATAGGATGGGATGGGATGGGATGGGATGGGATGGGATGGGACAGGACAAGACGAGACGAGACTAGGCAAGCAGTCGAATTACCGGCAACGAGCAGGAATATCCAGACGCTGAGGATCACGTAGCAATAAAATGCTCGATGCTGGTAGGAGAGTCGAACCATTTCGGCCAACATTTTGCAAGCTTTCTCGATACTAGGATGGATTTGAATCTGGATCCAAATCCGAGCCCGCGGGTAGATTGCCGATTATCGCGACCTCGTCGACGGCGGCGACGGCGACGACGACGACGACACCGACACCGACACCGACACCGGCACCGGCACCGAGCCAAACAACCAGAATGAATCCGGTTCAACGACACCGCTCCAGGATGCATTCTCTCTCATCGGCTACACCGCTACATAATCCTTTTGCCGTGTCGTTCAGGAACCGAAGAGAGACGTTTCGATGGACCGATAGGCTGGGGAAATCGTCTGGTTTCGGCCGACTTCTCGACACCTTTGGCGATCCTGGAATCGGCTCGGACTTGAACGAGAAAACGTCAAAGGGCGCTGTCGGTCGTATCTCTTCTTTTAACATGTCTTGTCTTTTCGGTTTCATCCGATCGAAATAATGATTTTTCTCATCGCGTGTACGTCTTGTTCAGATATCCGGTGAGCTCCGGACGCTTGGATCCCGGCGCAGAATACGTTGTCGTGCAACGATCGCGGGCACAATACCGACGTTCTTCATGGAATCGGTTACAGGTATCAACCTTGCTCTGCGACTTTGGCCAGACCCGGAGAAACGAGTCGCGTTTACCCTGGATCGAGACTTGAACTTTTACTTTCCACGACGTTCGTTGTTTTCGGTTGACGGCTGGGTTCACTGTTGCCGGTTGACGGTTTACGGTTGACGGATGTCGGATACGCTTGCAATGAGAAAGTACAGAGGGGCCGACGCGACGGACGAGAGCTCCCTCGATGAAATTATCCAGAGTATCGTTTCCTGACGGAAATTGCACGACGGAGTGCGGGTGGTTGTGCTCTCGCGTTTGTAAACGTCGACGTTTCCATAAACGGTAGCAACAGGAGTGCGTTAGCGTACGACAAACGCAACGGTTATTGTCGCGACGGTCTTGTCAAAGTCACCCTCACTGTTTTGCACCTGTGCGACGTCACCTTGGCGATTGCACTCTCCGGCGATGTCGCGGATCACGCATTACGGATTACGAATTACGAATCGCGAATTACGAATTACGAATTACGAATTACGGATGGTCCAGAGAACGGAATGGAATGAAACGGAAGCGAAACTGGAGCCCTTAATCGACCATTTTTCTGCGACCGCGGACAGATGAGCCGAGTTCCTTGCGACAGGAGTAGGTTATCGGAGCCCGCATGCGTAGAACGACTCTGTTTCTATTGGCCTGCCCTCTGTTTTAAATCCATTTCGATCCGGCACGCTGAACGACGGGTTGATTCCTCCGACGAAAGTGCGCGACATTCGACGAGAATGCCGGAATAATCGTTGCTTGCTCGTTCAAAAAGTATGTCTCGTTCATGGTGCGAGCTTCGATTCGTACCTTCTTTACCTTTTAGTTTTGACCTTTTTTTTCACAAACGGTTGTTTTATTCGTGTTCTTTAGGGTACATCAACTATTTTTGTAAAGTTTAAACGAGGATCCCGTTATTGGGCGCGTCAGTCTGTGCACTGTGCACGGGTGTACGGATGCACGGGTGCACGGGTGCACGGGTGGGGTGCGCGCGCGTGTACACCCTGTGTTTACATTGCATTGGTCGGGTGAATGCGTTTGTTAAACGCAGTTGTTTGCTGTTAACGGGGGTAAAAGTAGGTGAGACCAAGGAGCGCAGGCGCCGCCGTATCTATTTCCGATTTCGGGCATGCCTGTGAATCTTGTCTTAACCATCCACGCCATTACTCGCCGCAGCGCGGTGCGGCTTTCCGATTTCACCAGGCGAGGCATCGCGGATCGCGCGTATCTCGCGTATCTCGCGTATCGGTGGATTCTTACAAAGTTGCGAATACGTCATGCTTTCAGGGTTCGACGCGTCCGAGCGGAGAACGCTTCGGCATTGGAACAGCCGGGATCTTGAACGAAGCGTAAACATGTTACATACATATATGTACGTTAAACAGGTCGACGGACATGATCGTGGAGGCGGCGCAGCGGTCAGTGTAGCGGCGAATGTCGCCGGCCTCTTCGGGTCGAAGATCCAGCTACCGAGAGGTTGGTAGAGCCTCAACGCGGGGGCGTTGAATTGGCAATCAGTCGGCAGACGACGTAGACGCGCCCGATTACAGTTCCACGAGCTCGAGGTACGCGTAACTCGAACTAACTGGCCTGATACGAGAGCCCGTAGTCGAGACTAACCGTAGTCAACTACGGACAATCTAGCCATCAACCTTAAACGGAATATATTTACGGTTAGATACGCGCTCTACAGCTACGGTACGTTCCTACCACCTACCTCGCGTGGCGAATACTCGAATACGACCGTACGCGTGTGCGCGAGTGTGCACGTGCATACGCGTACCGGCCTCCTGGTGGAGCAAACGGATGACGTCAACATCCGTTTGATCGCTTCGTACGTAGCCGGCGAAAAAGAAAAATCAGTCAGGAAAAGAGAGAGAGAAGAGAGAAGAGAAAAGAGAAAAGAGAAAAGAAAAAGGTTTAGCATTCCCGATAACTTCCTGTTCCGATGAGACACAGCCTCGAGGAAAAGCGGTTCCGGATCCAGATCGGCTGGACGTACTTCGAGATATCGGCCCTTCTCCGCTCAAAGCGGATTCGACAGAGTCGCACGGATATTTCAATGTGTCCCATCCATCGAAACGAAACACTTCGAAATCATGCTGGCGCATGTACAAGTCTAGTCGAACATTTACGTCAGAGAAAATACGTGTATACACGTGCGATACAACACGGATACGAGATAGACGTATCGGATATGTCGCGCGTTCGAAAGTGAGAGGGAAAACTTACCGAACGGAAAGGCGGATAGAGTATAGAGATCGGTTGCAAATTAATCCGTTGATCGTCGTCGATCGATCGAGGTTTAGGATAATCGAAAAAACTGGTTCGACTGAAAAAAAGAAAAAAAAACAAAAGAACAGTTTGCTCGGTAGGTACTCTTCTGATCGGGCATCTCTGAACTCGGTATGTATGTATGTAGTTGGCCGACGTAAAAGCGACACGAGAATCCTGACGACAACCAGTTCGAAAATCGATTTTGTAGCACGAGAAGCGACAGCGAAAAACGTCGTCGATCGGGGCGGGGGGGGGGGGGGCGGGGGGTAAAGTTTGTTTGTATGTCGATTGTCGGCACGCTTTGATCGCGGAGCAGACATCTTCTCGCGCTACGTAGCATCGCCGTGGTGTAGAGAGCTCGATCGTAAACCGACACCGGCTCGGCGGTGATCGTCGTTGATCTTGCAGCCTTGGCAAGATCATTGCCACCGTTGTTGCGATCGACGATCGGCGTTTAACGGCGTTCCAGTTGCGACATTGCTCGCTTACGCGGTCACGTTTGTTTGCGAAGCATTGGTAAAGCGGTCGGTCAAGGATCAAAACGGTTCATCGCGATTATCGGTCCGCTCGATCTTCTGATCTCGATGCACCGACGCGACGGACCGATGTACGGATGCGTCGCGTCGGGTCGCGTCGGGTCGCGTAGGGTCGCGTCGGTGCGTGTAAATACTCGATCGACGCGCAAGAAACGTTTCCCACCGTACTCGTCGAGTTTCGTCGTTCTCGGTTTCTCGTGGGTTTGTCGAGAAAGTCGCGGGTATTCGCGGGTATTAGCGTGACTCGAACGCGCGTCGCGATGCACGATTCTCGATTCACGATGCACGAGGAAAATCATTGTAGCCAGCAGGGAGAGAAAGTTGCGGTTTCGACGTCTCGCGAGTCCGCGGGTTCAACGCATTTGTGCTCGGGAATTTCTAATCGATTTCATAATACTTTATTTTCGTCTCGACTCGTCTCGATAGCGCTCCGCGATCTCGTCATCGATCGAGATCCCTGCCGATTGAACGCGATCCAACACGATTCAGCACCCGGCAAAAATCAAAATGAACAATATCCAGGGGCCGGGATCTGGATCGTAAATCGTAAATCGTAACCAGCGGACCTCAGACTTTTACCCTTTTATCGGTGAAACTTGACCAGAGGACGAGAGGAAATGAGAGTAAATTGCCTCCTCCGAGAGAGACTGCGAGGAACGGCCACCGACGTGATTGGGACGAGAGGCGGATTCGAAATTGTTCGTTGTATGGATCAAAGGACCGAGGACCGTGAACCGTGAATCGCGAAGGGCCGCATATTTTCGTTCACAACTCCTCCCCGCACCACATCCATTCTTCGGAACCGTGAAGATCGGAACGGTTGAGTTTTTTCAACCGGGGTTCCGGGATTCCGGGATTCCGGGATTCCGGGATTCCGACCAGGAGATCTCCGTTCGTCGAGCGCATGTGCATGTGCGGCTACCTACCTGCTCGGTTAGACCCTAGCGTAGAAAAGTAAAAGAACGCGTCGATTCGTCTGATCGATATTATCTCGAGCACCTGCTGCTGGTTTTCCGGAATTTGGAATTTGTAATTCGGAATTCGGAATTAGGAATTCAGAATTCAGAATTCGGCACCCGAAATCCGGAATCTTTTTATCGTTGCGGCGTAATGTCGTAATGTCGTAATGTCGTACGAAAAGCGCGTTCGTTTTGATCCAATACGGATAAATCGATCGTCTCACGGCTCTATGGAACCGTAACGAGCGTGCATTTATATTATATGTATGTTTATGTATCTATGTACATACATGTGTGCTCGCGTATTCGACCGGCACGCGGTGCAACGATTCGCGGAAGCGAAATAATAACGACTCGCGAATTCACGCGATCTTTGTCGAGCGGAAAGCAGCGATATTGTTGCGAATGGTCTGTGTTCTTTATTGCAGTTTGATCGTCGTCGCGATTCGAAACTCGTGACCTTGGTGATTGCTGTCGCGAAGCTTGCCATTCTTTCGGGCATAGTTTCCTCGCTTTGTTTCGCAGAGAATTACTTTTGTCCTCTGTCGCGCCATTATCCGCCACCCAAAGTCGCGTAGTCCAAGAGTCTATTGTAACGACGCGCGTTCGCCGAATCGATCTCGACATCCGAAGGAACTCGACGAAAGTCGATTTTTCCCTCTGCGAGCGGAAGCCCGAGAATCGACTGTAGACTGTCGAGTGTAGACTGTCGACTACCGTCGTTCATCGCTTATATTTATAACTTGTAAGTTGTACGGTGTAAGTCGCAAGTTGCAAGGCAAGGTATAGGGTACGAGTTGTAACCGTGCCGTTCGCTCGCAATTTCACCACCAGTTGCGCGCACGTTCGTTACGTAAATTGCAACTGGTCGTATCGGCTGTCGCACGTGGTCCGGTCTTATCGAGGTCCGTTCGGATCCTGTCCTCTGGCCCCCACCCCGGAAACCAGAGGTAACGGCCGCATCATCGATCGAAATATCCGCGGATACGTCTTGAGACGCCCTAAAGCTGATTCGACGCGGAGACGATTCTTTTCGAATTTCGAATTTCGACGGCAGTCGCGTCGAATGACGACAACAGTTGCAGTAGCAGTTGCAGCGGTCCCTGAAAGCGTAGAAAGTCAGCTTACGCGGTGGCTGTGTTGTACGATCGTTCTGTAAGCTGGGAAGGAAGTATCAAACTAGATAAGCGCGCAACGACGTTGATTGCTTCCGTCTACCGCGTGGACGCGTGGATTGGGATAGACGGTGCTGCGCGCGCGTTACGTCGTTGGGTCCGCAGCGAAATTCCCGAATCGATTGCTCTCCTTCCTAGATGAAGTTTTGCCGACAAGAAATGTTATCGAGTATCGTGCCGATACTAAATCGTATTCCGATATCGAGCACAAGGTTAAAATATTTTTTTTTTGAAAAGTCGGCCAGCTCCGCATCCGATCGGCAAATTGCGAAAGAAGGTGGATAAGAAAATGAAATTCTCGGCCGAGGAAGACCGACGAGACCAAAGAAACTGCGTTAAGAGGAGAGAGAGACAGATAGATAGATATATAGATAGATGGATAGATAGATGGATAGAAGATAGAGAGAGAGAGATAGAGAGAGAGAGAGAGTGAGGGGGAAGGGTGAAGGGGGGGGAGGGAGAGAGTAAACGGCGAGAGGGGCGCGTGTCCTAGCTCGCAACCGAGACCGAGAACGAGAACGAGAATGAGAGCTCGCGGCTAGCGGCTAGCGGCTAGCGGCGCGAGTCACGGCGCTCAGTTCGAATCGAGCATTTCACCGCGCTACTACTACTCAAACTCGAGGATCCGTTCGCGATATTTTTGTCGGCTAATTGGTTCGTCGACGATGACTCGCCGGTGTTTGGAATCAACGAGGCGCGGATGAACATCAGAGACTACCGGGGCTACCGAGAACAACGAGGAAACCTTGTACGGCGCGATCGACTCGCGTGGACAGCTGCTCGGCCGGTTTGAACAAGAAGATTCGAGACGATACAAGGTTAGAGCTACTCGTCTCGAATAAACGAGTGGTTCCCAATGTAAGGAACGTTTCGCGATGTTCGTTTTTCGGGAAAGTGGTCTCTCGATCTCGAAAGAAACGCGAGTGCGCGCAAACGTACACGCGATTCCAGTTTCTCCAAACGATTTCGATAAAAATTTCACCGTTTATCGTTTGTTTGTTGTTTACTCCTTCGAGACGTATGCAAGAATATTGTGGGAAATTCCGAAACAATTGTGTTTGTGCGTGCGTCGTGCGTGCGCGCGCGCTCGTGTATATGTACAGGTGTACACGAGAGTGGTTGGGTCGTAAATCGTAACTTGGTAACCCGGTTCGTTGCTTCTTGCACCGATCAACGCTGAAAACCAAGACTCGATGCTCGATTGTTTTGGGTTACCGGAGACCTAGATCTATCGCGTTGCGAGCTTCCACGCGTCTCGTGGCATCTTGCGGCGTCTCGTCGCGTCGCGTCGCGTCGCGTCGCGTCGACCGGTTAAAGTTTCACTGGTGCATACTAGGACGATACCATGTATGTTTAAACGTTCGAGTTTTTTTGCATATCGATTCGCAACATCAGGTGTCGAAGAGCTGTTTGGCTTTTCCGTCAACAGTTTTCAACTACTCGGTGATTTATTTGGCATACGTTTGCGAGGGGTAATACCAGACGTTTGCAGCGGCGCGTATAGAACGTACATGCATATATGCATGTACGATAAGACGACACGGAAACGTCACGGATCCATGGTTGGATCCATGAATAGAATCGACCAGTTTTCATATTTCCCATCGTTCGGACGACACGCGATACCACCCAAGCATGTTCGCAAAAACGACTTTTCCAATTCCGAATTTTGAAAGGTAGATTTCGCTACCGAGCAGCGCTTAGTTTTTCCGATTAAAATTTGAGAAACAAGATCGTGTTATTGTTCGAGGATCGAGCCAACCGCGCAACCATCGCGACCGCGTTCCTGCTCCCGTTCTCCAGTTTTATTTGTTCGATTTCTGCACTTTCGATTTCTCGTAGATCGCTTATCGAGTTAGTTTCGCAGTTAGGAACTCGTGCTCGACTCGAATCCCCGACCGTCTTGTACAGCAGTTTTGTATCGCGAACGAGCTTTGGCCGACGATTTAACGAGTCTCGACCGGTGTGTTCTCTCTGTGTTCGTTCTGTAGACAATTTAACAAATTACAGGAACTTTCTTCACTGTCGCGCGCACAAGAGAGAGAGAGAGAGAGAGAGAGAGAGAGAGAGAGAGAAGGATCGCTAGGGGACCAACTAAATTTTTCCGTCCTACAAACTTCAAAGGAACTCGTCTTTATGTTCGTTGCTACCTTACGGTACGGCCCAAGGACAGTATTTGCCCAAGGACAAACATTGATTGGTTTATTCAAGCTTTCGTAACGTTATAACAACACACGAGTTCAACGACGTTCATTTATCCGAATCGCGTTCAGGAGAAAGGAGCGTATTCGCGCGTCGAGACTACTCGACGTTCTGAAATTTCTGGTCAATTGGGGATGTGGTTGACGACGGACGATCTTCGTAATGTTTCAGGGGCTCTGCCCGCGTGTCTCGTCAACATCAAACGATCGTACCGCGTCGCAGCAGAAAGCGTTCGACCGAGAAATTCATATATGAAAGTCGAAGGTATTTTAGCTATTTTTAAAAAACGTTACGGGCCACTTTCTCTAAAAAGAATTCGATGAATTCTACGAAAATGGCACGACCGTTTCAAAGGACTTGCGCGTGTCATATGTATTTGTTGTACGCGAAAACGTTCAGAGAAATTCGTTGGTTGTATTATTTATTATACGTTCGACCAATTCGTCGGGTGTGGATGATAGAAGAAGACGAGCGCGCGCCCGCGACTCTACACACCGGTTGACGTTGATGCGCCGACAGTATTATTCGTTGTCATTACTTTTAATGCTCTCGATTGTTCTTGTTATCGTCGAGAAGGTATGCTGTACATTGTATACCGCGTGTATGTCATTGAATGCGCGTCGTCGTCGGTCAATCAACCACCGAGCCAAGCTGAATCGAACCGAGAGACGAGTCGATGTTGGTACTCTCTCGGAACAAGACCGTCCCCGTAACAAACTGTTGACCTCGGTGCAGAGGGGAATTACGAGGGGATAACTCGTTATCGACGGATCCACCGTTGAAGGGGATCCGATCTCCCAATCTATTTTTAACGTTTTTTTTTCCTCTGCTCGCGGTCGCCGCCGACTACAGCTCGCTTCGCTTCGCTTCTCTTCGCATGGTTTCCCAATCGGAGACACCGCGGTGATTCTAGCATCGGTCTTCCCGATGATGGACACGTACACGTACACGTACACGCATACGTAGTATAGTTTCGTTCGAAATGACCGCATCCGCCGCGCAACGCGACGCGTCGTGCCCTATCGGGCACAACGTGTATGTACTTTTCGCGAACAGGTGTCTCTACTCGCTGCTCCCTCTCTCCCTATTTCTTTCCCTTTTTCTCTTTGACGCGAGCGCGTGCACGCTGTTCGAGCCAACAGGCTAAACACCAATCACCTCCAGTAGCTATTACAAGTAATTGATCCTGATCGATCGAACAGATTCGATGGCCGTTGATTCCAAGTAAAATCGACCAGCGGGCTTCTCGACGAAGCAAGCCGATAGAACCATCGATTCCATCATAGGTTTAAAAAGACACGGTAAAAACTATTAACGCTGATCGCAACGCTGATCAATTTCACCCGCGCTCGTTAATTCTGGCCAACGACCAAAATCGTTGGAAAGTCGTCGTAATATTGTTCTTGGAAATGCAAACAACTCCGCGACGTACAAGCTGGCCGAGGAATAACGATTCGCGCGAAAGAGAAAACTGATCGTTGCTTCGTTACAAAGTGAAAAACCTGCCGCAAGGTGCCGACCTACGGATAATTTCAACTTACGCGCCTCGACATCGGGTTTCGACGAGTGGTTGCTCGCAATCGCGCGTTTTGCGTGCCTCGCACGTTCGTTCGTGGCCCGTGGAACGTGACGGGAAACGCGAATGAAACGCGAATGAAACGCGAATGAAACGCGAATGAAACGCGAATGAAACACGCATGAAACACGCACGGGACACCGCGCGGATCAACAATTTTTACCGTGCAATCGATTAATCGCGCGTGTCTAGGTAAGCGTAGATTCCCGCTAGCGATCGAATTACAGTAATTGTCTAAAAATCAGATTTTTCGATGACCGCCGGTGACCTCGAAGATACCCGAAAAACCCGCGTGCTATTGTCGGCTACCGGTAGGCAAGACGATGGACGAATTTTGATAATATCGGTCAAGACCGAAAGATCGATCGGTGATCCGAAAACGATCCAAGAGACATATTGCTACACCGGTCACGTTGCTCGATTCGCAGTGACGTCAACAAAAACTGAAACAATGATCCGCGTAAGCGATTACGATCGCAGCGGAAAAATGACGTGTTTCGCGTCGCGTCGGACCCCTGTCGAGCTGTCGAGTCATTTTCGTTTTCCGCCACTTGGTACGGGTACGGGACATTGTTTAGAAACGGCCATGTCGCCGTGAACTCGCCCCTTTCTCGTCGCTCGTCTCTCGTCTCTCGTCTCTCGTCATTTGTCTTCTGGTCTTGTTTGCGATAAAAAATGGATCGGGACTGATCAAGGACAAAATACGAGTCTTGGAATCGGGAATCGATTCGCATCCAGAGTTACACTTTGATCGGTCGCGTTCTTCTCCGATTCGGACGTATCGTCGACGCTTCGAGATCCACTGAAGGTGTTGGTTCCAACAGCAACCGACACTTCCGTTTTCTTGGGAAAATTAACCGATTCCAGTCGCGTAAAACGTCGGAGAAACTCTAGAGAAGAGACTGTGTTCTTCGCGTTTCGAATAGATTGGTTAGCCGGTGTTCTAGAGTGCTGTAACAGCGCGCGTACCAGAATTTCTAACGAACGTACAAATTATGTGTAATGAACATTCTCTCTTACGAGGAAAATCAGTTCACCGAATCGTGATTCGCTCGAAACGTTTGCAACGCGTAAAACTTTATCGAAACGTTACGGCGAAACGATCGTTCGCGATGCGGATCCTCCATAAATCTCTGGGAAATGTTGCTTTTTTATTTATCGACGCGCTTTCACTTTGACTCGCAGCTTGCGCAACAACGGTCGACATAACTATTATTTAATTATCGTTACGCCGCGGACGGTTACGCGACCATGGTTTTTCACGAACAAATCCACGGATGCTTCGATCGACTAAACGTTCGTTTGTTTACCATGTTTCGGTTCGAAACGAAGAGAAAAGTGCGATTTTGCGGAGGAAACGATGGGGGAGAAAGATGGTTATTGCGGTCGCGGTCGCGGTCGTGGTTGTGGTCGTGGTCGTGGTCGCGTCATTAATTAATACGACTTGTCGTTTATCGTCGACCGTTGCTACGATAACGAGACCGTACCACCGTCCATGGATCGCCGATGGAGAAGAACGCGTTGGCGACGCGTTGTTGTTTCACGCGACCTCGAGGACACGAAGGAGGCTTGCACACCAAGTCCACATAGATAGACAACGCGCGTAACCGATCAAACACAAGACAGAAATTATGCATTTGCGTGCCCTTTTTTCCCTTGGATTTATCCTCGCCCGGTTGTGGCGAGCATTCTTGCAACATCCGACGGGTCGGTACATGGTGGAAAAATCGGAACGAGGCTGTCGCGTGACAGTTGTTTTCTGAACAGAAAAGTTGAACTTTCGAGCGAGACGCGAACGCAACAACGATCGAAGGAAAAGAGACTCTAAACCGAAACTGTGGATCCACGAGTGATTTGCAAGATGTGTTTTAAGATGACGGAAACAACCGACAAAACGACGGTCGTTTACAGCTTACGGACGATCGTTCCGTGGCCATTGGGGCAAAGCAGACGCAAAGCAGACGCGACGCGACGCGACGCTAGCGGGAAAGTTGCACCGCTTCCTCGAAATGCAAAGTATAACGCATCGAGAATCGAAAACGTTTCGAAGCGTGCAATTACGCTCACGAAGAAAGGATACGATTTCTTGCGGCTCCGCTCGCCCCGGGAAAACGAGGGAAGCTTATGTAAATGGTAAATGGTAAACGGTTCGCCGGTCTATCGATTCTGCTCGGACTCGGCTCCGTTTTTGTCGGACCCTCGCGGAGAAACGTCGTTCGCGGAATGAATTTTGCGAGAAGCCGATAAGGAAATCGACGGGGAATCGCGATTTTTACTTTTTACGGTGCTTTGGTTTCGCATCTCGAGATAGTAAATCGAGCCGTAACTGTCGCTCCTAACCGTGATAATTTCCTCAACCAACCCGCGCAACGTGAAACGTTTTTCATTTCCATTTGAAATGAAAAACTGCAGGTCGTATTTACGACACTCGTAAACGTAACGTTTCGTTCGAGCAACGACGTCGTTGTAGCAACGATGTACCAGCAACGTTGTAGCGAGGTTCGAGCAACGTTCGAGACGCACGCACACCGGATACCAATTTCCCCTTTTCTTCGATTTTGAAAGAGACACGTGCAGCCGCCTATCGATGCTCTTTCGTCACTCGTCCGTCGACAAAATTGCGTTCCGAGCGCGTGGAAACGATTAGGCAACGAACGAGCGCGGCGGGGTCGCACTTACTTTCGTTTCACTTGTAAGGTCGATATAAGCGCGCTCCGCGCTGATACAACCTGAAAACGTGTCGAGACTTTTGCGGTCGATTCGTAAACGAGATTAAATTTTCGAATTTTGTAATTTTCAAATTTTCACGATTGCTGGACGAGAACGGGATATGTTGCCGAGTGTGCTTGCGAACCCGATTATTCGCGATAGATTCACCGCGAAACGGAATTGTCCGACCGCGCGAAATCGTGTCGCGAAACAGGTGGAATAACACTATGTTCGACCGGGTGCTCCGAGAGGACAAATTGCCTCGTTCTCGCAGCGAGGTTGCTCCCTCTCTCTCTCTCTCTCTCTCTCTCTCTCTCTCTCTCTCTCTCTCTCTCGATCGAGACGGGCTGCGTTTGAACAGGGCGCGACAGGGTTCGGAAACGATAACGTTAGACGGTCGGTGATTTCGTAATGGAACGTACCGCGAGCGGCGCCGTTTTCCTTGGTGCCCCGATCGCTGGAAAAATGCTAAACTGTAAAAATCTTGGAACGTGACAAACAACCTTCCATCAGATTTTTTCTCGACTTTTTATTCCTTTCGAATACATACGTACTTCTCGCTTGCCTCGTCTCGCTCCGCCTTGCCGACATTTCAAAGTTTTCCTCTTATTCGTACCGATGATCCGACGACACCGATGCACGGTCGCGGATGGCTCTGCGGTTTACAACCGAGTCGAATTGGATCGGATCGGAGCGATACGATACAAAACGAAACGAAACGAAACATCCTTCGTTCCTTCGTTTGTAATCCGACCAGCAATATTTTCCAACGGATCAGTGGCACGAGGACGAACGTATGAATTTACTTTACGCTCGAATCGCGTAAGCGATCGCGAGCGTGTCGGTGTGAAAGCATGCCGTACCGTGACCGTGCGTCGAGAATTTCCCATTTTATTATTTATAAGCGGTACTTTCGTTGTTGGCGGTCGCGTGCTTCTTTGGTCGCGATCCGACGTACACATGTAGGTAATTGTTCGTCTCTGTTCTCACGAGAGGAGAAATTTCGTACCTAGCATCGCGTCGTCGTCGTCGTCGTTCTCCTACTCGAGAAACGCATATAATTTTGGTCCGGAACTCGAGATCCGAGATCGGAAGGTAGCGGGAGGTTCTTCTCGTCCGCTGTGACACGCGAACCGAGAACAGCAAAGCTCCGCAAGCTTCGATGGTGCCTCGCTCCTTGAAAATTTCGGTAAACGAGAAAGGAAGGGAGGCAACGATTAGTGCTTGGCGGCCGACACGACGCGACACGACGCGACGCGATGCGATGCGACGGATTTCGGGGACAAGGACCGCGTCGAGTGAAATTAACCAGTTGATATTCTCACCAACGTGCACGGTCGGCATCCCGCGTGACCGGAATCGCCAAGCCTGTCTTGTCATCGTTTCTCGGCCCGTTTCGATAATTATTTGGTTCATGGATAGGTCTATGCAAAGTGCCCCTTTCAAGGTTTCTTTCTCGAAGATATTTCGAATAACGGTGGAGCAGGATAAAGACCAAACAAGATCGATTTTGTCCGAATGACATAAACACAATGACACGAGAGATTCTTGCTACGCTGACACGACGCAAGTTTAATTGCCTAAGATGGATATGTTGGAACGGTTACTCGAGCTTGTTACGATTTCGCACGACCGCGAATAAAAGGCGAACAAAAGCCGAACAAGAGGCTCCGTCGATCGTGTTACGTGGTCGTTATCCAATCGTCGAGATCGAACAAGGCGCGCGAGCTGCCGAGCGCTTCTGTTACCCAATGGCTGGTTACTTTCTCCGGGATGGAGAAAGATCTTGGTGACGTCTGCGACGATTGGCCTCTGAACCGGTAGTGTATCGTACAAGGCACGCGGCACACGGAACGCGTGCGGAGAACCACCAGGGAATCGAGTGCAAGCGGTTTTAGAAAGTCGTTTGCGATTGAATGCTCGTCCAGACCCAATCGTCTCCTGTGCATTCCCGTTTCCTCTCGGGCTTCCTCTCGAGTTTCCAGCAAATCCGGAAATTCTGAATGTAAAGAGATCAGACGTTTTCGTCTAAAATAGACGCCTGCGATTGCGATTGCGATTGCGATCGCGATTGCGATCGCGATCGAGCTTACACCGTACACAGAGTGCTCGTGGGGTGGTCTTGGATTGGATCTTACTAAAGACTAAAAACCTAAAATACTACAGCCCAACACGGATCTTCTCCGGAACGTTCGAGTATCCTGGATGCGGGCGTTGCGATCTCTCTCTCTCTCTCTCTCTCTCTCTCTCTCTTTTGTTGTTCCTTTGTCGGGAAAGAATGAATAGAGACAGGATGTATGTACTTTAATCCTTCGGTGGCAGCTGCTCCTTCGGCGGGTGGTCATTCGATCCATCCCTCGTATCTCTAGTTCGAGCCGATCCTTGTCGACGTAGGAACACGTCCGAAGCGACCGCTGAGCTTCTCTTCGAGTCTCCGACCGTGCGGGTTCTCTCTGACTCGTGGAAGAAGGATAGTTTCGTAAACAGTGCCTAGGCGATGACGAATATTCTCTGCGGAAGTAGGTTCGAGTTTCTCGCAATCACGCAATCTCGCAATATCGTAATCTCGCAATCTCGTAATCTTGTTCCGAATTAACAATCGACGATGTTCTTGTCGCGGTGTCGCGCCGGTATGCTCAACGCATGCATGCCCATTGTTACGTCCTGATTCGGGTCAAGTCCGACCACTCTGTTTTCTTTTGCGCGCGTCTTCGATGACGCTCGTTCAAATTGCCACCGTCGCCGCAGACGCGAACGATCCATCGTGGTCCGGTTATTTGAGAACAGCGAGGATGGACGGATCAACGGATGGACGGATGTCTACGTTATTAAACTAATTGCGAGCGTGCCGTTTGACGAGCGACGCGCGTAAGTCGTCGGGAGTTTGTGTCATTCGCCGCGGACACAATACTGTCTCCGTTCCTTCCGTCTTTCGTTTGGCCTGTTGCTGTCGCGCGACGTTGTGAATTTTTCGTTATATCCTTAGAGAGTCTCTCTCTCTCTCTCTCTCTCTCGTATCAGGACTGTTGATTTCTCATGAAAACTGAATTTATCGCGAGAAAACGAGGCGCGTATTCTTTACCTTGGTAAAATTGGTCGTACAAGTAAGAGGGTCGTACCAGAGATGCATACGCGTTTTTAGTACAATCCGCGGTATCTCTGCTTCGAAGAAATATGTATATTGACCAAGCGTACGCGCGGCACAAAAGGGTCGGTCTGGCTTTCTACGTCTCGACCGTTTTTCTCTTTTTCTTGGTTCCAGTCGAGGCGAGGCGAGGCTAGGCTAGCTTTTTAATCTCTTTGTCTAGCACCTATAATTTCTTAGATCGTAAAAAGACGAATAAGAAAGCATGAGAGAGAGAGAGAGAGAGAAAGAGAGAGAGTATACTACTAGGCGGGCTCGTTGACGCAAAAGTAATCGTTTTAAACGTAACGTCGGTTACAGCCTTTTAATTCGTGATTGCGACACCGCTAGAAACGCTGCTACAAAAAGAACATGATGCAACAAACGACGGGACTTTGAGGCGATTCGGTTCGGATTTGTTGGATACGCGCAACTGCGATCCTTTTCCTAGCCCTTGGAAGCAGTACATAGTTCACCGGACACTGACTTTTTCGCAGATGTGGAAGAATTTTACCTGCGTGGACGAGTTCCTGAACCGAACGTTCCACAAGCTGGGCTTCGTAGTGGGTCAGCATCCCGGCTACTTCGTGGTGATCCCGGTCCTCGTAGCTTTCATTTGCTTCACCGGATATCAGAGGATCCACTACGAGATCGATCCAGAGTATCTGTTTTCACCGACGAACGGGCCGAGCAAAATGGAACGAGCGATCGTCGAGCAGTACTTCAAGGTCAATTACAGTCATCGATTCAACCTGGGTCGCATCACCAGGCCAGGTGAGTCTTTCGGAACGACGAACAACGAGCTCTGGAACATTCGCGTCGGACTTTCGAGCAGCTTGCTCCAATTGCTAGGTGGCCGCCCCTCTCGTGGTCTCGCGCGGTCGCTCGGTTGCTCGGTCGCTCGGGGTAATCGTGTCGAGTACGATTCCGTCGACGATCGCGCACTATGTATATACGCTCTACCCGCGTTCTTGTTACATACATAGTTTGAATCAAACGATGCTCGATGCTCGATCTTGCCGACGAACGCAAACTTCCTTGAACAGCCTTGTTCGAGGTTGCTTGTAACCCGATTCGATCTTACCGACCTTACCCGACCCACTCGTTAACGCGATCGGAATTACCTCGGGCCAAGATGAATGTTTACGTAAGCGACGCGCGAGTCTCTTCGAACTTCAACTTGGAGGAGAAAGTAAGCAGATGGTCTCGCTTCCTCGGGTCGATAGTTTCGAACTGTTTGCCGGCTTTTGTGTGATTTCACCGAGGATTCGAGAATTCGAGAATTGTTTCGTATCCGAATGGGTATCTCGTTTATGGCTGATCGAGCCTCGTACGCCACTTTTGCAGGTCGTTTCGGACACGTGATCGTCACCTCGAAGGACGGAACGGATAATCTGCTGAGGACAGCGGTGTTCGACGAACTCATGCAACTGGACAACATTGTCAGAAGCGCGCAGGCGACCTACGAGGGCGAAGAGTTCACCTACGAGCAGATCTGCGCCAGATGGCTGGACGAATGTTTCGCCAACGACATTCTGAATCTTCGCCATATCATAGAGTAAGTATCGTATCGAGCCGGTAAGATATCTCGACGAGAATTTCTTCGAAATCGAGTTTTCGAGTTGGCCGGGTTCGATCTTGTTCGATGCGGTATTCTCGAGGAGAGGAGAGGAGAGGAGAGGTACGTATTGCTATTCCCTCGTAAGTGGACGGTAGCATTTTCCAGAGACGTGGAGAAGAGGGAGCTGAACCTGACGTTCCCGGTGATGCTGAATCCGGTCACCTGGGACATCCACCTGTTACCCGTTTACTTTGGCGGTAGCGTGATAAACGAGGATCGAGTGATAGAGTCTGTGCCGTCGTTGCAACTGGCGTACTTCCTAACGGCTGACAACGCTCGTCAAGATGCCATGTAAGTTGATCCACCGAATCTACCGCCGGTGTACGCAATCTCCGAAGAATTCTCTGTCGGTACGGGTACGGGTACGGGTACGGGCACAGAATTTGAACTTTGAACGTTTGGGCACAGATATGCGTAGAGGCATATTTTGTTACGGATAGGCGAATCGATAAAAGAATTTTTATGGTTCTTGTTCCGCGTACAGCGGAGCAGCTTGGGAAGAAGCGTTCCTCGACGCCGTGAAAAATGTGGAGGAGAACGGCGTGTTTGAGCACATCGCTACCGCGAGATTCGCCTCCAGAACCCTGGAACTGGAACTCGAGGAGAACACGAAAACGATCGTGCCTTATTTCTTCAGCACGTTTGTACTCATGGCCCTGTTTTCCGTGGTGACCTGCATGATGACCGATTGGGTACGCAGCAAACCATGGTTGGGACTTTTGGGCAACGTCTCGGCTGCGATGGCCACGGTAGCCGCGTTCGGCCTCTGTATCTATCTAGGAGTGGATTTCATCGGCCTGAACTTGGCTGCGCCTTTCCTCATGATCGGTGAGTGCGAAGGAAAAACCGTGAATAACATATATCACCCCCTCCTATGGCCCCTCTCCCCCTCCCCATCCCCCGCCCCTCCTTCCACGGTCCTCCCGACATTTCTAACGTCTACAGTCTATACATATACAGTCTTTGGTCTATTGTCCATGGTCTATATTGTCTATGGCCTATATGGTCTATGATCTATAGTCTAGCTAGACGAACCGATTGTCCGAACGTCCAACGAGGCATCGACGAGCAAAAGTTTCAACGACGCGATCGTCACCGCGATCGAACCGAGGCAACATAATCGAGGAGGGATTTCGCAACGGTACGATCGGATGTAGCCGGCCGCGCAATCATTATCGATAACGAAGCGACTTTGGTCGACGGCGTGTTCAAGCAACCGTGACCAAAGAGAAAAGCCCAGAGACTTCCGCTTTTCACGTAAATCACCGTCCGGTCGTTGATGGTTCCGCGTATAACTCTCGGCTGCGATCAAGTCGAACGGAGGCCTGAATAATGTTGCAAAAATCGTTTCGTCAGCTAGCAGCGGGTTGCATCGGGATCCAAGATTACGCTCGAAAATCGAACGATTCGTTAGAAAATCTGTAGCGCGCGTTTCGCACCTACGATACTCGACGCTGTTGGAACGTAGATTCCTTTGAAATGGAACCATTTGTGTTTTGCATTTTGCATTTTGCATTTTGTGTTTTGCGTTTTGCGATCGGATCGCTCCCGAGTCGAAGAAATTCGAGGCCTTGCTCGAAATTGAATAATCGACGCCCGACGTTTATTAACCGCTATAAATCCTCGTCAAAATGTAAACGGTCGCGACCGAATGATTCACCAGACGATCAACCATTCTGATTCATTGCGTGCGCGCGCGCCAACTGCCCGTTTAATTATCTTACCAAATTGTCCATGTATATCCTGTTCGCGTAGCCGTGAACAATGACGCGCAAGTACTTGGTCCGTTTTTGTACGCCGGTAAAAGGCTGAGTCGACGGCAACCCGATGTACACCGGTACATTTTTGTTTACGGGGAAATCAGTCGCCAGGCTAGGCTAGGCTAGGCTAGGCTAGGCTAGGCTACCGCCCGAAATCCCTGTGGAGGGATCAAGAAAATGCACGTGTAATCGAAACCTGGCTTACGGGGACTACAGGAATCGGAATCGACGACACGTTCGTCATGTTGGCGGCTTGGAGACGAACCAGTATAACGAAACCGGTACCCGAAAGGATGGCCGCGACTCTCAGCGAGGCAGCTGTATCGATAACGATCACGTCTCTGACCGACATGATATCGTTCTTCATCGGGATTTTATCGCCTTTCCCTTCGGTGCAGATCTTTTGCATCTACTCCGGTGAGTCTCGAAATCGAAAGTTTCCAGAGTCCGCGAATCGAAACTAGAATCCCGACTAAGCAGCGTGTTCTGCCTGTTTCAGGATTCGCTGTGGTCTTCACGTTCGTTTTCCATTTGACCTTCTTCACCGGATGCGTGGCTATCAGCGGCTACTGCGAGCAGAAGAACCTCCACAGCCTGGTGTGCTGCGAGGTGCAGCCTCTCTCCAAGTCTTGTAAGTTTTTGTTCTGTATTTTATTCGTCGGATCGTTCGCAGAGAGAAGCGTTCGGTTCGCAGTCGAGACGAAAGAAAGCAATGGAAAGGGAACCGGAGCAAGTAGAGCGGAACACTTTAGAGAAGCGAGTCGCAAATAATTAATTAGCGTATCTTCTATGCGAGGGAAAAGACGTTGCGAGTATGTACATATGGTATCTCGGTATCGTCATCGTCATCGTGATCGTCATCGTCACCGTCACCGTTACCGTCACCGTCACCGTCACCGTAACCGTAACCGATCGAGCGTAGTCCCGCGGAATTCGTCCCGCAATTGACAGCACGAATGCACGAATGCACGAAGAAGAAACGTCGAAGCGGAACTCGGTGCCGATTATACGCGTTCGCCCGTCGTTGTTACGCAATCGTCGTCGAAGAATTTTCATGGTAAAAGCGAGCCACGCGACTCGTTTCGACCGGTGCGGTGGTTACTACATCCAACGTAACTCGAATGTTCGCGCGCGTTCGCATTTGCGTTCGCGTGCGCGCACAGACACGCGCGAACGCGCTTCGTATCGTTGAGAATGAAAGGCGAACGTTGAACACTCGCGGGGAAAGAAGACGTTACCCGGAATACTTTCACGAGTCGAGAACGTATCATTCGATGTGTTTTTATTTGAACTTTCATTTATTTTCCTCGACCGGATACTTTCTATGGTAACGTTAACGCGTCTACGAGAATAAACGTAACAAGGAAACTTTTCGGTCGACTTTTCGGCTGTCGAGGCTCGGATGCGAACGTTATTCTCTTCGGGGACGACGCGACGGTTTTCAATGTTAAGGGACAACGGAGAAAAGATTCGGAATCCCACGGGCGCCCTCGACTTTCACTCTCATCGGAACGCGCTTGCCGCGCTGAATTTCGATTTCGTTTTCGTTCTCGATCTCCATCTCGATCTCGAGGAAAGTCTACATCGCCGACTCGACGGAACGCGTTACGTCACGAAAGCGCGCTCGCGGGCTTACGCGCTCACGCGTCGCGTGTTACGTTTCAGAGTCGTTAATTCGTTAGATCATTGACCATTGCGTAATCGGTTCGCTGGACTTTCTCCAGCGCGACACCGGTGGACTCGGTGTGCCGACGTTGTCCAAGTTTGTCGTCGTTCTCAGCACCTCGAGCTTGAGCAACTTGATAAACCGTTAAACCGTTAAACCGTTAAACCTTTAAACCGTAAACGATAAATCGAGCCGAATCTGTCTGTATGTGCAGCGAATCGTTCCTGGCTGTATAAAGCGCTGTGCTCTGGAGGTATTGACCGGGATGACCCGTACAACCCGGTGGATAACCCAGAACACGGTTGCATGAGCTGGTTTCGCGACTATCTGGCTGCCGCGCTCAACTGTCGGCCCGTCAAGGTCGTGGTCATTCTGATATTCGCCTGCTACCTAGCCGGCGCCCTCTACGGATTGACCACTCTTCAGGAAGGCTTGGATCGACGAAAGCTCTCCAAAAACGACTCTTACTCGATCGTGTTTTACGACCGACAGGACTACTACTTCAGAGAGTTCCCGTACAGAATACAGGTAGTACGCGCTCGATACTCGATACTCGATACTCGATACTCGATACTCGAGGCTCAAAATTAGCAAACGAACAAACACCAACGCCTCCCTCGGGTTCTCACGTTTTCGTGTTCCAGGTTGTGGTGAGCGGCGAGTACGACTACAGCGATCCGATCGTTCAGCAGCAGATGGAGAACTTGACGAGGTCGCTCGAAGCGAGCAAGTACATCAGCAGCGCGCCGATCTACACGGAAAGCTGGTTGCGGAGCTTTCTCAGTTATACGAAGAACAGCGAGATCGACGTCGGGAACGCAAACAACTTCATGAAGACGTTGAAAGAAAGTTGGCTGATCCCGAAGAGCAGCTTTTCCCTGGACGTAAAGTTCGACGAGACCGACCAGCGAATCGTGGCGAGCAGGTTCATGATACAGGCGGTGAACGTTAGCGGGACCAACCAAGAGAAGGACATGGTGAAGGAGCTTAGGCGCATCTGCGTCGAATCGCCGTTGAACGCCAGCGTGTTTCACCCGTATTTCGTCTTTTTCGATCAATTCGAACTGGTCAAACCCACCAGCATCCAGTGCATGGTGTTTGGCGCGCTGATCATGATGCTGGTCAGCTTCATCTTCATACCGAACGTCCTGTGCTGCCTCTGGGTCGCTTTCTGCATCATCTCGATCGAGCTAGGGGTGGCCGGTTACATGTCCCTCTGGGACGTCAACCTGGACAGCATATCCATGATCAATCTAATCATGTGCATAGGGTTCAGCGTCGACTTTACCGCTCACATCTGTTACGCTTACATGAGCTCCAAGCAGAAAACGCCCGACGACAGGGTCAGAGAGAGCCTCTACAGCCTGGGTCTGCCGATAGTTCAGGGCGCCACCTCCACGATCCTTGGCCTGATAGCGCTCGTCTTGGCCGGCACCTATATCTTTATGGTGTTCTTCAAGATGGTGTTTCTCGTGATTTTCATCGGAGCCATGCACGGCTTGTTCCTCCTACCTGTCCTTTTGTCGCTTTTCGGCCCCACCTCTTGCGAGACGGACGACCACGACGACCACCACGTCGGCGCTAACGCGAATCCGAACGCGGACACGAACGCGAACACGACCGCGAACACGAACGCGGACAAGACCCGTGGGAAACTGCACTGCAGCAACTTGGAGAACCTGGGAAATCTGGTGAATCTGGGAAATCTGGGAAACTTGGGAAACCTAGGCACCAAGCTTCGGTTGGCCGAGGGCCAACCCTACGTGATCCCCCATCCTACGTGTCTCTCGTACTACCACTCCGGGGTGGCTGTCAAGAGTCTTCAGGGCAGCCCGGTAACCAGCAGTCTGGTCGGCTTAGAGGAGAGAGACCCTGGTCTCGGGACCAGCGAGGACAGCAACTCGACCGAGAGCGGATCCTCGCAGAGCAGGAGACGAGAGACCCATCTGGAACAGGAGGGTCACAGGCGTCACGACCTCTGGAGGAGATCCATAGGAGTCCTCTACGGTGTGTCGCAATTCCAAACGGCTGCTGCGCATCCAACGTCGTCGCCGCCACCCGACTACGCCGATACCGGCGCCCTTCGAGACCTTCAGGCAGATCAGGATCGCCGAGCGGTGCGAACGGTTCCTTTCGTCGAAACCTGTCCAGCTTACGGGCCGGCCGATCACAGGGAGCGCAGGGATCACTGGAGATGCAGATCGTATCACAACCTTCATCGCTCGTCCAAGTACCTGACCGATCCTCGTTATCCTTAACGATTCTCTTCGGGACAAGCAAACTTTGCTTTCCAGGCTTCTTTTTCTTGTTCCTAGCGCTGGCACAGTTTCGTTCGGGACAATGTCGTTCGAACGCGCACGGACGGTTTGCCGTAGAGCCGAAAAGGAGAACGGAGTCTGACAATGAGATCCCACCTTTCTGCAAACTGTTTCGGACACCCGGACGGACACCTATCGAATCTCGATTATCGAGAAAATCGAGAACCGAACTGGACGATCGATCGAGATGTTAGCGTAATCATTTCGAGTGGCTGGAAACGGACGCTTGCTTGTCTTTTTCTTTTTCTGCCGTTGCGCTCGCGAATGCGAATCACTAGGCTAACGAAACCGATCGACCTGCCAATCAAGATACAAGATGAAATAATATTTTCACCGATACACTACTTCGAATCGATTCTCCGAGTCTGTTCGGCGAGTCTTCAGTAAGAAACCGAACATCTCCTCGTCGATTTTCATTTGATATCATTTCCCCGCAGTCTCCGTACAGTCTCTGCAGTCGTTTCCGCAGTTTCCGCAGTCTCCGTAGTCTCCGCTCTCTACATAGAATATTTAAGTATGTAATTTACCGACGCGAGATCGACGAGCGAGCAAATTGACTCGGCAAACTGATTTGGTATGCGATCGCAATAGAAGCGCGTTAAGCGATCGATCCCTCGGTTCGTCAACCATACTTGTCATTCGTTTTTTTTTTTTTTTTTTTTTTTTTTTTTTTTAACAAGTTTGTACAAGCAAATTATATTTAAGTCGACGGACGAAACATATAGTGTGTAGCGTTTAAGGACCGAACGGCGACCTGCTCGACGGATATCGACGAAAAGCAGCATGTCTGCAGCCAGAATGTATATTGCGCATCGATCATGTACGTATGTATCGTATCTATGTATACATTTACCATTACACACATGGTACAACGAGACGTGCCTTGCCGAGTAACGTGGTCGAATCGAAGCAGATGAGTCGCTGTGGATTATCCCTCGAGACGGAAACGAATTCGAATCTGACTCCGAACCAAAGCGTGGATCTAATTGATCGAGAGTTTGTCTACGAATGATGGGACGATCGAAGCGAATGTGTTGCGCACCACACGTTCGAAATCGAAACCATTTGGCATGAATGTTTTGCGAGTGAATGTAATGCTACCACAGACGAGGAATAGGCGTAGACCAATCACCATATGGGATTTTCTGTCTCACACAGAAACAACTTGTTTACTTGCGCCTTCTACGCTGACAAACAATAAATGCTGGAACTAGATCCACACAAAGCTTAAACCATATACATACATACCTATCATAAACGGAGGGACCTCCGATCGGAGGAATGACAAGTTTAACCCAGCTCGGTAAGAATGACCACCGAATATGCAAAGTCTTCAACGCACGATGTAACAATTGTAAAACAATTTCCGGATAGACTGAAAGTAGGGATTGTGAAACAGACAACGTACAATACACATACGTATACTTGGCAATTTACAAACAGCTGTTTCGTCTTACCACTGTAAGATAGAAAAAAGTACGAATTTTTTCAAACTGTTCTGCAATACAAAACAATACTCGAGCTAAAGTATTGTTGAATTTCTATCCGGTTCTCGCGTAAGTTCTTCGCTTACGATCGCTAGTAATTACATAATAAATAGGTACGAATGAACGTATAAATGTTAGATCATGGCAAATTAAATTCATTCTAATCCTTTGTAAATCTTCATACAAAATTATAAATGAATGATCACTATTGCTTCTTATTAATTTAAAGCAAACGTCTCGTCAAGAGATTCGAGTATTCCGTGAAATCAAACATTTTGCACGTGTTCCTCGTGTACTTAACAAAATATTCCATGCGTTCAAATGATTACCAGCATCTGCAATGATTTATTTTCCAACCTTTCCAAGCTTGGTGTCCGTCTTGGGATCAGCAGTGATGTTTTGTACACGAACAATTACTTCGTTGATCTTTGTTTGAAGATTTCTGATGTCTTGAATGTAGAGAAGAGCCAAGATTTTGGCTGCATTCTCGACAGCGGGTGTATTCAGGTTGAACCCGGGAGCAATATCCATCACAGGGAAAGGTTTTCCCTTCAGTATTTTAGAATCTGGATTTTGCAGGCACTCGGGGTTTAATCTCCTCTGAACCATCTTGCTGCAGGCTTTCAGTGTGATTAGGTGATTCGGGTGTTCCGGAATTCGAAGGATCTTTGCCAGAGAATATACTCCTTTCTTGAACTCGACGCTTTCAACTAATAATTACAAAACATTACAGATCGGTCTGCAAAACGATACTACATTATCAATGTACTATTATACACATTATAATGTGTATACTCACAGTCTAAATTGTCGAGTGGATTTTTGGATTTAAATTTAGGCACCAGTGCTTCTTTCTTCATTTTCATTTTCATCTCTTTCACATTTTCTGAATACGCCTCGCCTAAATTATACGGTACAGTTTTTAAAATTCATTTTAATCCGAGAGAATGCTAAATTTGTTTCTTCATTCTACCGAGATTCTTACTATTGTTTTCCATTTCTAACCAAATCGAATGTCCAATCAGCCACTCGAGTTGGCCCAAGGTGTTGTCTGTAATTGGACATTTAACATCTTCACAGTATTTCGCAAAAATCTTGGGCCATGTTTCACTTTTCAAGTCTCGCAAGTATTTACGATCTTGTATATCGTAGTGACGTATCTTCTGGTCCTCGAGCCAGACAACTACTTTGCGGAAGTGTTGTACGTCTGTAATATATTATATATTACTTTCAAATGCAGCATTTCTTAAATTATTATCTTATAGTAAATAGAATGCAAAGTGCCACGATATATGACATCTCTTAATTTGTTAACATGATGCGACATCGTGATAATATTGTAATAGACAGCGTATTGTATTTATAACAAAATTAAGTAGGCGTAATTTAAAACAGTCAAAATATTAGAAGAATTTAAAAATACTTTTTATTTTTATTTTGCATAAAAATCCGCTGTCTAGTGATAAAACGCACCGTTCACGTCAACTTTGTCCCATTCCACGTAACCTAGAGCTTGAAGTCTTTTCTTAAGCATGATAGAGCCTGTGACAGACCAGATGCGTTTTAAATGGAAAACAGACTTCGAAATTTGTTAGAATACCATTAAACCGGCAAAATTCGTCAATTAAATCGATATTGTATGCGCATCACGTTTCTTTCAGCTGATAGTGTTCCGGTTTCGAGAAATTTGATCACACTATATATGTATACTCTCGCCACTACTCTCACCACAGACGAGGTATAGGGTGTAGACCAATCACCCAATGTATTTTTCTGTCTCACGCTCGGGGGGGCTCTAGAGCCATCTAGAGCCCCCTTACCATTCCGTGTCACATCCTACCGTATCGGCCAGAAGCAGTATTGTGGAACCAATATTCTAGAACGGCGCTGTTGCTGATAGAAATTTAAATCTCATGTCGGAGATTCTATAAATGATGAATGAAGCAAAAGAATGTTTTGTCCTTTTAATTTCGTTACGCCTGTAACGCGACTGCATCGAAGGAGACATTTTTACGTGAGAAAACTTATATTCAAGTAAATCACCTGCATACGTATACTTGTATAATGTACATGTATGTATAGCGAGCATCAAGAAGCATAAATTCACACTCATTCGGAGGAATTCATATTAAAAACATTATTATGAATTTCTGCTAATATTTAAATATATCATCATTAATGTTACTTTTTTGGTAAATAATCAGTCTAATTAAGTGTATTTATTTACACTTTATTCCTACACACTTCCTTAACTTCCTTTTCATTCTATTTATGGCGTGTTTGGACTCATTTTTTCCACAAAAATATTTACAATTTATTGTTCGTATTTTCATACCATAACAATAAATTATTGCAAAAATTAGATTTTCATTAGTAAGCATCGCTTATGAGCTTACATTGTTGTGTCCGGTAGCAGCTGCTTGCCTGGGTGACAATAAGCCATTGAAATTCTCAAGACCTCGATCGGAAGAAAGTACGAAAGGCAACATTGTAAGGCATTGCCTATTAATAATGAACAACCAGAACCCAACTGTGTTATTATCAAAAATATCGTAATGAAAATATTATCAGCCGATTCGAGATGTTTTTCTGATAAAAACGAATCACATTCGTATCACGCGAGTAGGGAAATATACTTCGCGGTCCCTACTATTATTACAAATTCGAACATTGCAAAATCAGTTTTGCATGGTGCAACGAACACTAAGTTCTATCGAAAAAATTACTGCGCGGTCCCTACGTAAAGATACCCCGTCTTTTACCTTGCGGGCCGACGAGGCGTTCGATACGCTATACATACACAAAGTGTATGTCTTCTAACCCGATCGGACCACTAAGTTAAAAAACATACATGCTTTGTAAAACGCAGTGGTAGGTTCTTAGCATTTAGCGCTCACACACCATCAAATAGCCAAGGTACACGTCGCTACGTTCAGGTGAACCTACAGTGATTTCCGCCATCGTAAGGCACGTCAACACCATGGCTCGCACCGCATTAGATGCTAATACAATGGTCACCGTGGCATTGTCGTGCGTACCACCACAGGTGACGTAACTTAATACGTCTTCTTTTTGTGTATGGTACTGTCATACGAAAACGGATACACTTGTTCCATTGCTGGAACGGCAAACGAATCGTGTGTTAGGGCACACCGCGCGGAATCGAACGTAGCAACGTGCACCGTGATTTTGCGCTAACTACGATCTTAGAACATGCCAATACGTTTCTTCTCGACGCATAGCGGTCCGGTGGACACATGCTCCACATTTCGACGGTAGCAAAAACTTTAAACTTGAAATACAGAACTCGAGCAATATAACTCGAAAATCTAAAAAAGAAATCTCCAGAATTCAATGTTCGCTTGCTTTATGCGCTACCGACTCTGCAATGTTAATCATCTACTCTTATGTACGCGGTCGCGAGTCTAATAATTAATTAAATCTCGTTTTGCACGTTTTCCAATATGCAGGTTAATCCCGCCTTAATACAACGCGTTGATATTTTTCGCAACACTAAGACAATCGCGATATCAAATTCGCAACGCTAATTTCTCAAACAGAATTGTTTTCATCAATTGATTCGCGAGGTATGCAGGAAGAGTGACAAAGTCTATTGGTGAAGAGACCCGGGGCTCATCCACCATTTTACTTTGTCATTAACAAAAGCGGTAACTAAACAAATTCTGTTTTATTCTTTCGCAACGCTAATTCAAAACCCGTTGTGATTTTTTCGCAACTCTAATGGAAAACGCGAATGCCTGCACCACACCGGGCAGCCGTTTCGACTGCGGGAACCACTTTTACAGTGGATCATTGCAGCTCGAGTATGGGCGCCTGAAATATCGAAAAAGACTCGAATGCAAACGCGATATTTTCTTGCTGCGCAACGCTGATTCAATGAACAGAAGATCGAAAACAGACTACATTACTAAAAAAATTCTTATAAAATCTTTATATCTTAAAAATTGACAACTAGCAATCAAAATTAAATGAAATGGAAATCGCGATTTAATTCGCAACACTAAACTAGAAACAATCTAAATCGCGAGTATCTTCGCAACACTAACTTTGATCCTCCCTGTTCAAAATCATTTAATACAACGCGTGTTTTTTTTTTCGCAACGCTGCTGCAAATCGCGGATGTGCCCATCTCGGCTGTTCGTTGGAACGGCGAGGCCTGCCCATATATACAACTAACTACTTTTAAAACTACTTCTAGCATTTCTACAGACGAGTACAGTGACAAGGTAGTAATGAAAACAACATACAGTTGCTGCCCTCTTGAGTGACTGTTTGTCGGGCCTCTTCTTTTTCTTCGCGGTCCGCCAAACATCTGAAACCCTAAACGTGCTCGCAGGGAAAACGATCGACGACTTCCGAGACGAATCACAAGTCTCGAGAGAAGCCGATCGTTTCCCTGGTGCAATCGAGCAGGTGCGAAACGTTTCGAGACCCTAATCCGCGCGCGTTCACCGTTCGCGACCGCGTCCGCGAAAAGCTATGCGAGCAAGAAGAATCGAAGACGAATCATCCATCGAACGTCATGCCTCGTTCGATTTCGATTCGAGAACGAAACTTCGAGCTCTTCCAGGAACTGACTACCGGTCGAATCGCGGCCTACCCGAAATAGAAAACGGTAGCCAGCCCCGGCCCCTACCTACTCAAAATTAACATTCACACCAAGAAGGTAAGTTACCTAACCTGCCTAGTCCTATATTTAAAAAATGGCAAAAACCACAAGCTCACCAACACATTCACTCAACGATTCCCATTCAGACGCCAGGCTGCAAAAGCCTAATACCTAGAGAGCACGTCCCGGGACGCCTCCGACAACCTAACGTCGAAACCTCATACAAACACAGTTAAGGTACGTACCAGTTTCACTGAAATCGACTGACAATGGTAGTGACCTTTGCGATATAAATCGGTAAATTGAAATAACAAACTATTTTCAAGACTCAATTGAACTACGTGTAATTCTGAATGTTACAAACGTAGCTTTTAAAAAAGCTACTCGCGAACATATTCCATGAAGATCTATGTAGCATGTCACAGATCGACAGGAATGTGCGTTATTTAATCTAATTTGAAAATCCGACGCAATTCCACTGCCTAATCGCACACACACACACACACACACACACACACACACACACACAAGTGGAAAATACGTCGTGCACGATACACTGGCCATTGTCAGTCGCCACAAAAATATATATTATTAAAACAATATTCCATGTGCCCGTTGCTCTCACCCTCCCGAGTAGCACCTGGGCACGCGAGAGAATTCGAGCAACGAACAGGGAACCTTAATATCCTGAAAATCCTAACTAAAAGAATTCATTAGATTATTTATACGGGCTAATGTTCATACATTCTTGAAAAATTACTCTGACTCTACTTGAAATTCAAAAGAAAATCTTAATTTAGGAAAAAAATATTTAATATTTGAAAGAACTAATACAAAATTTTAATTGTTAAGCAAACAGACTGAGTAATTTTTTAATTTATTTAATTTATTTATTTGCAATCTTTAATAAAATATTTAAAAACCCTCGGACGATCCATTAACAAAGTAAAGTTTCGAAAAAATGGAAAGAATACTCTACCAAATGTAAAGTACTAGTGAAAGTAACACAGGTTAAATTCATGTGCGTATTTGCTTTGTTCAAAGGATCTATCCGTCGCGAATCGTCTTTTTGTACGTAAGGTCTAACTTTAAAATACGCTTTTTACTTAACTTTAAATGAGTTTAAAAAATTAATAATTATCTAAATGATAAGAGGTAACTTTTTAGTAATCGTATACCAAATGACAGAAAATCTGTATCTTCTAGAAATTTGGTGATATCATTATCGAAATTGTATTATTTAAAAAAAAACGCGACGTACAAAAAAACCCTACCTATCTAAGAAACAAATTACTAATTACCCGCGGGAAAGGCCTGGCGTTTCCCGCGGTCACTGTACTCATCAAAACCAATTTCTACTCATCAAATATAGGAAGAAAAAATACAGTTCTTTTTGTACTTACTAATTGTTGGAGGGGCGAGAATGCTCCGTTAGAGTCCTGTAATCAAACAAGGAAACAAGAGGATATTAAAATAATGATTCGTAAGATTCATTCATTCAAATACAATAATTTAAAAAGAAAATATTTAATAAAATAATTTAATTGGAAATATATGTCTTCTGATACTTACATTCTCTCCCTCTTCAAGACAGCACGACACGATGGCTCTCGATCTTAGCTAACGATGTCGTCATTGGTCATCGTGGTAAGAAGCCTCAGGCATTCATGTAGACAGCCTCGAAGAATTCTGTAGCACAAAGAACAAATTCATTTAATTTGAATCAATTGATAGTCGAAGAATAAATCCGAATTAATAGGAAATAAATAGTTCAAATTGAATATAAAATCAAAATTAATTTGAACCAAAAATATATAAAATTAATTTCTACCGTACGACACGAATCTAAATACGTTTGATCGCCACGACGCAAAAAGAGAAAAATTATCGGGAGAAGACAACAACGACTCGAGAATAAATCGAAATTTGACGTCAGTGAGCACAGTATTAATTTTAATAAAAATCACGATAAATAATCTCGGACTGCTATCGAATGATAAAACACAGAAAAATGGTACTCGCCACGTAAAGGTCCTTGTGTTGCGTAGTACAGCTTTTCTGCGTCTTCAAACGACACGGTTCACAAGGACGGAGGGTCGTTCGCGGAGATATTCCAAAATACGTCCTTTCACTTTGACTTTCGATATCAATAATAAAAAAGATCAAAATTCAGAAAATATGTACATTAGTGGAATATTATAATAAAAAAGTAAACGAAATAGAGGGGATTTCCGAAAATTACGCTTACTTCAATTATTTACACAAACTAAATAATGTGCTCTCTTGAATAGTTCGTCTAAAAGTTCTCCTAAGCGCCAAGGAAAACTAATGGCTGCTCAGGAAGCCTGCGCGCGCATCTCACTATTCGATTATCGCAATTGGTCGAATCGAACGATTCGTAAGAAATTTTGAAATCGAGACAAATTAAAATGCTTCTCCGAAATAATAAAGTATTAAGATAATTGTTTTTTACAAGAATTTCGAAGCAATTTAAGTTTTTCCCCTGCAGATACTTTGTAATCTTGATCTACTTGTCTTGTCTTACTTTATTTATTTCAAATAGAATAATTTCAAATCATGCATTATAACAAGCAATTTCCAATTTTTTAAGTAAATATATAACTAAGTATGGTAAATATATAACTAAGGATGTTTAGACGAATCTTTTATTTAGTGTTAACAAATATAGTAATAGTTGGTGGTCAAATTTCAAATATCTACTAATTTGAGGATGTGACACGAAAATGGTATTGGTGTTACGTGACCTCACAAAAGTTGGCCACGAAATTAGGTCTATCCTACACCTCGTCTTAAGCTTCTTGTGGATCTAGTTCCAACATTTATTGTTTGTCAGCGTAGAGGGCGCAAGTAAACGAGTTGTTTTTGTGTGAGACAGAAAATCCCATATGGTGATTGGTCTACTCCTATTCCTCGCCTGTGCTGATACAATCCGGAGTAGAAAATGCTAACTAAAGTAAGATAAATGAGATAATAATTTCTCAAAATTCTTATTTTAATACGAACGTAAAATAAATGATGCATACCGAGCCACAAAATAAATAGATATTTCTTTATCGGATCACGCGTGCGCGGCGCTATTTGAAATCCGAACCCTAAGCGATTCAGGATAGTTTTGTTTCAGTTCCGACACAGTGAACCCCGTTGAAATTGCTGTGTCGCCAATACATTTCCCCAAAAAATGTAGTTTTCCAATAAGTTCTACTAAAGTCTATTACTTTTCTATCGTTACAATTATTATCAAAAGATGTTTCTTAATAAATAAACGAGTGTTGTGGATCGTCAAAGTATACATTAAAAAGCACAGAGAAGATTTTTTAATTATAAAACAGTGTAGTTCAACGATGGCAAAATTCTTAGCGACCGTCAAGGCGATCATCACGCGACTGGTTTTCGCTTCTCACGGTTTTATAGCCATTTGGCAAGTGACTACTTTCAAAAAGAATCCTCTTTTCTGGTATCTCAGCTGTCCGATCCTGCTGCTGTTCCTCGAAGGCATTTTCACACTCACTATAAAAGAGAACCAAGAATGGAAGTGGTAAATAACAAAGTTTTTTTTTTACGTCTATCTAAACAAGGCAAAATAATTAAAAAGGGAGAAACGTTATTTAAAATATCAGAAAGACATTCTAAAAAATTCTTCCAATTTTTTATAAGGTAGATACGTCGGCAATCATTTTTAATTCCTTGTTAAATTTTAATTACTGGGCTGCGGATTCTATGCGTTTATGAGGAAAATGGGTGGGTGGCATTTTAAGTAAAGTAAAGATTAGGAGAATTTAAGAATATCGATGTCTTATTTTCGATATATTAAAATTATTAATAAAAGAAATAAATTCCCTCACAAAAAAATAAATAAAAAGGTTAAAAAAAAATAATAATAAATTTGGTTCTCGTATCTCGTAAATGACGCAAATAATTTTTACCTTGCATGAAAATCCGCAGTCTATTAATGCTATGCGAGTTGAATTAATTGAAGTTATGAAATTTGCAAATTTTTTAATTTTTTTTTGGAGGTATCGTCTACGAGTATGAATAAGAATCTAAAAAAAAAAAAAAAAAAAAAAAAAAAAAAAAAAAAAAAAAAATGATGGGATCGACAGACATGTGGGAGGGTAAAACAAGCCCACTTTCCCGAGCAAGGAAGGGTGTGTTGTTGTGGGACCATTTCGGTTTGACAGTCGGAAATTGGAGCATTAGTGACGAGAGTGGGACGAGACACAATCCACTATCACTCTTAGACATGGAAAAGGCTACGTGTAACAGTGACCTCTTTCTCTAATATCCTTTTCCATTCAAATCGTGTGATCGATTTGGCCGAGGATTCAGCAGAAATCCTGCACGAGCCTCTTGGAAAAAATTAATGCCACTCGATATTAATCTTGCCAATTGACTGACGGCCGCGAGGCTTGCAAACATTTTCAAAAAATTAATATAACTTCAAAATAATAAAATCAACGATATACAACATTTATCACTTGAAAAAAAACCTAGAGTCGAAAAAATAATTGAATCTGGTAGGACAAATTTAAAATAGCAGGATTAAAAGGATATTAACATAAAAATTTGAATCTTTTGTTTTCTGTTAAAGAAAGAAATTCCTAAACGGCTCCTGTGCCATGCAATTGTCGCAGACAATTTTTCTTTTGCATAAAGACCCGCAGTCCAGTAAGTAGGTGTATAATAATTCTAATTTCCTTCATATTTCTTCCATTGCGTAGGTTCTGTCCGTCCGTGTTTCTGTATCTCAGCAGCGTGGTGCCAGCAATATGGCTCTTGGAGTTGGACAAGGTCGACAGAAGACTGAAAGCCTTCGAATCCAACGTGAACATATCAGAGAACCTGGATCTCACCAATTTGGCTGCAGAGGATTTGAAGCACCTGGAGAAGGCGTTGGGCGTGAGTAAATCTCCCAATCCTATAAACGGAATCCACATAAAAATTTCAAAAACTGACTTTAACTAATTATTCAGGTGAACATAAATCTGCCAGACATCCAAATCTCCACAGAAACGTGGGTCACTCTGATAGAGCAATTCCTGATGCTGGTCCTGATTATCGGAAGATGGATGCTGCCAAAGGGTGACCTGACACGCGACCAACTCAGTCAATTATTGTTAGTTTACATAGGAACAGCTGCAGACATCATAGAGTTCTTCGACTCTTTCAAGGAGGACAGGATAGCACGCGAGCCTGTGTTAGTATACCTGACGTTGGGAATATGGGCGTGGTCCTTGATGCAGTTCACTGTTGTCCTGACTGCCACCAAGTCCAGGAAGTCCAGGTTGTCTTCAGGGAACGCTGTGAAGAAGAGGGTGCACAGTGAGACCAGCTGTTGCAGCATCGACGTCTGGGGAATCGCTTTGAACATGCTTCTTCAGGTAGTCTAGGTTGACAATCTTTCACACTTTCCATTCAGAAATGTTTGTTATTGCTGTTGTAATTTCAGGATGGTCCTTTCCTGGCGTTCAGGCTGATCCTCATCATCCACTACCGTATCGTCAGCTATATGAACATCTTCTTCACTTGCAAGAACACTCTGGTGATACTTCTGCAGCTCTACAGGCTCTACGTGGTGCAGACAGAGAACAAAAGCAAGCAAAAGAAGAAGAAGCCTGTTGTGAGTAATATCAGCATCATATCGGGAGGAGACGTATACAGGGATGTTAGGGGCAAAAGGGTCTGCGAAGACAGAAAGAGGAAGAGAAGGAGGGATGTGGAGGCCAATTACTCGGAGAGCGAAGAGACCACTGAAGAGACAGACAAATTCGAGTCCTCTCCTAGGAGCATAGGCCACTCTAAAAGGTACTGCATGATTGTTTCAGCCCTTATGTCGATAACCGACATTTTCTACGATATTCTCTTCATTTTGTCAATTGAACACAAGGGTTAAAATAGGACTTTCTATACATTTCTCTTTCTTCAAATTGAACAGGAAGGCCAGGCAAGACACTGGCTACTCCACATCCAGTTCTCGCAACTCTGCAAAGCGCAACAAGTCCCAAAGGAACGAACACAAGAGAAGATCTGCGCACAGAGATGAGTCCAAGAATGAAGTTTCCTCTGATGATGAGAGACGCAAGAGGAGAACTGAGAAGTCGTCCGAGAAGAGCGACAGAAAGTATTCTGAAGGTGTCAGGTCAAAGAGCAAGAACGACGATTCAAGTAAGAGTTCTAGCAAGAGCAGGAAGTGCAAGGAGAACAGCGAGGACCAGTCCACGACCGAAGAAATGGCTGAGAGGACTGTCAGCGAGGGAAGCGAATCTGAAACTGGAAAAAGGAGGTAAACGTGCCATTGAACGCAGTGTTTTTGATTTATATTAATTGTATTAATTTTACCAGTAAAAAAATAAAATTTACATAGCGTTGATAAAAATGTAATAATAGTAAAAGCTAAATTTTTGGAGTGTCTCCACAGGTACGCCCATCGGAAGCGAAGACAGAACAGAGATTGACAACGAAGTCTCGGTATAGCTGCTCTACTGTGCGTCTATTTTGCGATTGTGATTGTCAGTATGTTGTTCATACACGCAGCTATAAACGACGGCTTGGTCTTGACCACAACTGTGAAAGGATGATTTTACGCTAACTCGAGCAAATTTACTTTTTCTATGTTCGATACGAGTGCCTAATTGTCTGAAAAATATATTCGAAGTACAAAGACGTGCGTATTTAAGAGCACAATATTATAACATTATTTCTATGTCTCGTTTAAACGAGTCCCGAATACACCGAATAAAAACGATAATCTCTAATGAAACAAAATCAATGCATTAATACTACTTTAATAGAACTACCCGCCTCTTAAACAACTTAAATTATTGCATACATTTGCACTACGATTCTGTTTTGACATCCTATAAAAAAAATTAATGCATAATCTTTTTCAACAAAGTTGAATACAAATACAAAGATTCAAAACAGTTCTTTGGCTTCGGTAGAGCTACAGGATCGTTAGGAGTGACGCAATGTACTTCATAAAAATCCTAAACTCGTACAGTCGGGGACAAAATTAACTGGACACACATGGACATGGACATCCGTGGTCCAGTTGTTAGTTTTCAATTCCACTTAATTTTGTCCCCAACCGTAAAAAAAAAACAGCTACTCAGAAAGTCACATTCTTGCAGGTCTCCAGCCACTGTATGCTCTGAGCAGCGTCTAAACTATCGACATAATATGCTAGATCATCCTGATGTGTCCCAGTAGCAGCACAATACAGCACGGCTGTATTCCCCAGCAGCTCTTGCAAAGATTGAGTCTTCATTGCTGATGCATTCACCATAGTCATCGAATTATTTTCTTTCTTCTCCAGCTTAGTACTTTGAGACAGTTCTAGGAACTTGAAATTCTCAGGGTGTCTCTCTGGCGCAGGATCTACAGCTGCATGATCAATCTTGAATATCGATTGTCTGTTTGAAACAGTTACAGTTTTCCTTTCATTTGAACTGCTCTTCGTGTCTTTCAGTTTCTCCACGGTCAAATGAAATCGCCGCAATTTCCCTTGAGGGAACTTAATGTTCATGTTCCTCATCAAGGAACTATCCTGAACAGGCTGCTTCAAGCTATTATTCTCTTTATTCGACACCTCCTTGATCCGAATATTTTTCAAGTTGGCATAGAATCCCTGGTTTTCGATGGCTGGCTTCTTCGTGCTGCTCTCATTATACTCTGATAAGATTTTAGCTATCTCCGAAGCGTCGGTAGCACACCAAGTCTTGTTCAGGTTATCGGACATTACCTTGGCATTGACTTCTTTGGTAGTCGTTTCGTAGGGCAGCTTGTTCTCGCTAACATTCGGTTCTTTTGGTGCTATGACCCTGTTCTTTTGCGAGTTATCGAGAAGATACTTTGTTACAGTGAACTCAACTTTGTTCCCACGTTTCACGGGAGGCTGTTTCAGAATCATCTTTGAACTCTCTGGCAAATCATCGCAGGGAATCGCATTTTTGAACACTGACGGTATATCGAACAGAGTTTCGTTACTGTCTTCCAGCTTTATCAGGTTCATGTTGCTAGGCAATGGTCTCAAGATCTGGGCATCTTTCACTTCCGAAGTATTGACAAGGACTAGATGGTTACCGGGGGAGCTGCTCATTATCTGTTGCAGATGTCCAGTTTGAAGAGTTCTGTAGGTGGTGAAGACAGCAGGCTTCTGAGAATTAGCGGCGTACACCTTCTGCGCTGGGAACAGTCGTGGTTTCTTCACTTGATTTACGTTCTTAGCACTTTGGGACTTCATAGTCGCAGAATAGTTGTTTGATAACTTGTTCCTGTCTATCAATTTGTGCAAGGTCTCCCGGTTACTGGCCGACGTCTTGTATTTGACAGTAGATTCTGTAGTATTTCTGGTTGAAGATGGCTTTTCTGGCTCTTTGATAGTTTTAGGCGACTTCTTCTCGGTTAATTTGTTTATCTTTCCCTCGACATTGGTCCTGTAACTGGGAGTCATCACTTGCGAACAGTAGCCCAGAACACAGTGTAGACTCTCGTGCATACAGGTCTTAAAGGACTTTGTTTTCTTACATGAAACAGGTGTCTTTGCATTTTTTAAGGTTGAGTTTTGAGTCGTCTTCGTTCTTTTGTTTCGTTCCTTTTCACCAGAGGGAGGTACGAAATCACAGCGGGGGTCTACAGAGACGACTTCTATCTCAGAACGATCGACTATCTCTTGGTAAGCCAGACCATCCAAGCTGGTATAGTAACGACCCAAGTATTCTGCGGCTAAGCCCACCTAAGGAGATCATTGATATTACTAAACATCCCAAAATCACAAAGTTCCAGATTTTAAATCTTACCTGAGGATGAAAGACTGGTCTCTCATGCATACCATGCACTGGCCACTCTTTCCATTCCAGTTCATCTCTCACTGTAGGCGCTTGATACGTAGCTCCTACATTGTACATCTTCCTTGTGACGGACCGTGTGTTCATATATGGCATCGTGGAAGACTTCCCTCGCTTAGCAGGCTCTAAATCAAAAAATGTCTCCTTCTTCTTCGCTGAAATCAATTGTTGTCTTGGCCTGGAAAATCCTTTGTCTGGATCCTTCTTCGTTACACGTATCGGATTCCTGCGAATTTCTCTGGTCCCACGGCTGCAAAAGATTTTTATTAGATATCAGGTTCTAAATCTATTCTAAATAGTTGGAAGCAAATGTAATTTGGTGTTTCAATAATTTTAATACGTCGAAGATATAATTACAAGAAAAATCTTCCAATGTTCATACATCCAATGATTTTCGTCACAAATGCATAAAATTTCTTACGTTCTTCTCGTGGCCCGATGAACGCGCCTAACTTTCGTGGGTGCGCCGAAAGTGGATCCCCCGCTGCTGGTTTCCGTGGAGTCCTTCACATAATCGCTGTCATCCTTGTATTTTCGGTCCTGTTTGTACACAAACGTTTCCGCAGCCAGTTTCTGCGGCATTTCGATTCCTTTGTAATGAACAGTCTCCGAGGGTAACGGGTCCGAGTCCAATCGCTTCCGGAGAGTCATTTTCTGATCATTGCCGATCTCGGTGCCTCGATGTTGGTTCTGCAAGCGATGTTTCATCGGACCCGACCTGTTAGGCTGTTTGTGTGCCAGTGCTCTGTCATTTCCTTTCCCTATCACCGCAATCACGTTCACATCATCGTCCTCTTTGTGTTCTACCAAACTCGTCCTCGTTGAATTATCCATTGGAATCTTCTTGTCAGCCGAACATCCGGCTATGGTACCGCTTTAGAATTTATTCCTACACCATGGATCACACGGGATTCGCCGTAGTTGACGGACAAGATAATTGTGTTTCGATAATGGATTGTATGTATGTAGTTTTAACGTTAATTGAGACGGCTATAGGTTTCTTTTGCAGGTAATCGTACGGTGGGTTAGATTTCCATGCTTTTGTTTCTCGCGGTTGAACGGGAGTAGCGGCGTCATCTACCAATTTTTGATTCGATCACACGGTCGTTGCTTTGTTTTGGAAAAGCTATACCAACTGCAATTGAAATAATAGAAGTTGAATATGCATTCAATAATTTTAGCTTGAACACAAATGTTCTATAATAGTAGATGTACTGATTGGTTGAAGTGACTTTATCGTATAAATTGCGGAAACGCATGTGTTTAGGTTTTAATCGACGACTCTTATCCAGTGTGTATAGTTTTACTAGATTGGTAAGTGTTGAGGAAATTTGAATTTGAATTTGAAAGATTCTCAACCGTTCGATATTTATTTTACTATGACAAAATACTTTCTGTCATTCAAAATTGTGTCAATTAAAGAACGATTTTAAGTAAAACAATTGTAGTACTGAACAATGGACAGTAAATAAAATATAAATAGCATATAAATACATAGAAAGTGAGTAGAATGCATAAAATCTCCTTAGTCATCGCCTAATTGATAATACAGAGTACCATGTACGATAGCTGTTGTAAATAAATAAATGTGCGAATTAATAAATGTCTAATTCGTACTTGAGAGGAACAAGGAGGAAGGGGTAAGTTTAGGATGAACAACTCGACGGAGTTATGGCTGCTCGCGAGCGCTGATTTTTATTCCAAACAAAATACTAAAACTAGAATGGCTATCCGTTCGTACACGCGCGAGTATTGCAATTAGTATGTATAGAAATACGAAATATAATATACAGTATATATCATCGCTCGTATTGCACGTAGACGACTAGAACCGAAAAAATGTACAACATTCATACGTAAAGTATAATGTCCTTTGGCACTCTCTATTCCAGCTTGGGATTTATTTACAAAGAAAAAGGAGAAAAATCTCTCTTCAATTCATGTTGTCTGTGGTTAGGGCGAGGGTGGTTAACACTGATCGTCTGTTGGGATTCACCCCGAGGTTCTCCCAATTTATCCACGACAATCGCGCTGTCAGATCTGCAAACAAACGTAAACAATCAATCCATAAAATCTGCATTCCAAAAAAAAAAAAAAAAAGGCCTGAAATTATTTTTGCATGCTGTCAAAAACGGTCGGTAAACCGGTCGGTCAACGAAACCAAATGACACCGGCCGTCGGTATACTATTCTATATTCTATACGTATTCTAGATTTTTTATTTTACAATTACTGAAATTGTAAGGATGATTTTGTGGGAATGATTAAATGAATATATTTAGCAGAGCATGTATTACACAGGGTATTCGATTACAGGAAAATTTAAGGGGTGGTTCTTCAAGACAAGACGCGCCTTTATGACATAAGCAACGTACACCTCTGTTGGACAGGTTGCCGCATTTTAGGCGAGTTTTTAATTGATGATAACTAATAAACGAAGCCGAAATCGCAATTTTCTTATTCTTCATTTTCGTCTTATATTGTCTTAGAGAACCACTCCTAAAATTTTCTCCCACCTGTGGTCGAACACCCTGTAATAAGAACCGCAGAAAATCCAAATAAATTCGATCTCGTAATTTTTATAGTCTTAGCGTTAAGAGTGCAGGTGATCGGACACCTGTCTACCGACCACTCGTGTTCCATTCAGCCCGTTCCCCGTTGATCTCTCCCCTAAGGCACCTCTCGACGTATGTCAGCGGATCGAGCCTCGCTGCCAACACTTCTCGCAGTAGAGCAATGTACGCTATAGCCAGTCGCAGGGTGTCGATCTTCGACAGCCTCTTCTCGTATGGGAACGTTGGTACGTGGACTCGTAGCTCGTCGAAAGCCGAGTTGATGCTGCTAAAAACCGTAATCAAACTGACAATCCGTTTACTCGTTTAACGGACTTTGCCCCCGTCGATTAACGCCCTAATGCTACCGGCAAAAAAGCTAGATTTAGTACAGCAAGTGTCTGTCATTGTGCAGGTTGAACCATAAAACGTGATTAATTGCGATTATTTTGTGGGTAAATATGACACAGTTTGAGGCTTGACAAGTTATTTGCTTGTTTGATCCACTAGGTAGTGGAACCTCTATTATCCGAACTGGCCTGAGTGTTCTACCATACTTGTGAATGAAACAGGTAAATGTGCTCAGAACGATATCGTGTTTTTGGGCTCTTTTTAATCGGAAAAATGCGACCAATACGTTGTTAATGGTTTCGTAAAGAAATAATTGAAAATACATAAGTTTTCATTGTAAAAATCGTTTTTCAAAAGATTACTCTGGGGAGAATTTGTTTTTGGTATACAAAAATGGAAGTTGCAATAATTAATGTGAGTTCTAATGATTAATTATTAACAGAGTTATTGTCAGAGGGTGGTGTGTTAAGAATAATTTCTCACCTCAGCATACGTTTTCTTTCCCTTATGTTGGCGGCGTGTCGTTGGATTCTGTAGGGGCTGCCATTTGGATAGTAACCCTCCTCGACACCGTTTATTTCTGTGTCGTTGTGATCTACGGGGAAGAGAGATCACTGATCACTGATCTAATCTCGTTAGACTTTAACGCGAGAAGGAAAATAATTTTACAATTTAAAATTAGCAATCTTGCAACACTAAAAGAAATTCTTTTGGAATGCTCGTATCAATTAATTGGAAATTTTCCTATGATTACCAGGTGTGGAGACAGGCATGTGATAGTGTAAAGGCGAGTGGGTGTGCGAAGAAGCGTGCGGAACATGCTGAGCGGATCTTCCAGCATAAACGCACGAGGGTAGCTCTGCTAGGTCCTCTTCACTGATGTCGCTGGTTGGACCCACATAGTACTGTGTACTGCGAACATAACAGGAGCGTGTTTCTTCTTCTGATAATTTTAAGACGTTCCCAGATAGCACAGAGACGTCTTAAAGACGTCTTTAAGACGTCTGTCAAAGACGTTCAGACGTCTAATAGACGTCTGAATGTCCTACGAACGGCTTCCGAACGGCTTCTGAACGTCTCTGGAACGTCTTTGTGAAAAAACTGTACGTCTTAAAGACGTCTTTAAGACGTCCGTTCGACGTCTTTAAGACGTCCGTTCGACGTCTTTAAGACGTCTCGAACAGACGTATTCAAGACGTCCCGAAACAGACCCCTAGTACCACAAAAATATTAGATAGATATGTTTGTCAAATATTGGAACAATATTTTTTAAGCCACATTTTTTCTTGTGAGAAAAATATTGAATTTGAATATTGTATGCATGTACAAGAAATATAAATTGAATGTTTGATATAACAAAAAAATTAAATAAAAAAAAAAAATAAATTAAAAGAATGTTTTTCAGCATATCCGCGCACATTAACATTTTATGCTTTATTTATTTATTTATTTATTTATAAATAAAAAAAATTAATTAAAAGAATGTTTTTCAGCATATCCGCGAACATTAAAATTTTATGCTTTATTTATTTATTTAATTAATTAATTTATTTATTTATTTATAAATTAAAAAATAAATTAAAAGAATGTTTTTCAGCATATCCGCGAACATTAACATTTTATGCTTTATTTATTTATTTAACTTATTTATTTATTTATCTATTTATTTTGATATATTATTTTGGATTTTGGATTTGTGATATATAATGTATAGTTTTATTATTAAACAATATTTATTGCTAAATTCTATTGCGAATATATATGTAATATATTATAATAGTACTAAATTAACAATTTAGTTATTTAACTTTCCTAAATAAATAAACGCCTATTCGAAGGATGGAAAACTGCGTTATATTGTGTTGCGTGTGTGCAGTTTGTAAAGCTTTTCTCTAGCAGTTTAGAATGACTGAAACGTCAAGAAATGAAACGTCTTAAAAACGGCTCGTAAAAGACGTCTTAAAGACGTCTGAAATGAGACGTAAAAACGACGTCTTTTACGAGACGTCTTTAAGACGTCTTAAAGACGTCTTTTCAGGACGTAAGACGTTCAGACCAAAAATGGACGTAAAACAGACGTCTTTAAGCCGTCCAGTGCTATCTGGGTTGAAAACAATTTATTGATTTATTGATTCGTCTACTGATTTTTAAATGGATACAATATGCACTGGTCATACATATTTTTTGACACTTATTGTACATTTTTATTGTACATTTTAAGACATTTTCTTATCAAGAAACGGATCTTTCAAGCCTCATAATAAGAGTAGCTTCAGAGAAGTGTAATTTTCTGCTTTTTAAATTTTATTCTTGGACAAGGTTTGGTTCAAGTGTGGCCTGGGTCTACGGTCACCCAGAGCATTGGTAATTGTTGAAGCCACTAGAAGGTAGGTGAACAATAGACAGAATGTAAGTAGAAAATACATAATACATAGCAAATAGATAGAGAATGGTACAAAATGAATATAAAATAAATATAATTGATAGGAAATATATGTAAAATAGGTAGAAAATGTAATAAATATAAACTACTAAATAGAACAGATAGAGAATGCATACAATAAATGTAGAATAAATAAAAATGGATATAAAATAGATATAAAATTCGTGTAAAATAAATGGAATAGATAGAAAACAGGTAGACAATCCATATAACAAATCTGAAATAAATAGAATAGACAGAAGATAGATAGAAAATAAATATAATAGAATGGAAAATAAAAAATAGAGTACAGAGACAAGAAAAGAACAGTGAGAGAACTGTACCTAAAAGAAGAAATCTTATGAAATACATTTAAAAGAAGTTGTGTTAAACAAGCTTGTTATCAAGAGCCATTCTCTCAGAATGAAATCACCGTTTAGCAACCCCTAAATTAAAGACCTTGAGAACCCACAAGAAACCACAAACTTTAAATAAGTTGCTAACTTTCGAAACTCACAATAAAACCATGTAGCTCCCTAAGCCTACTTTCTTCCCCCAAAAAATAAATCTAAAAAATGTACAGGAAAAAGATTTATTATAATACATAAAATTTGTCTGTACAGGGGAGAACGTGTTCCATGAAGAACGTGTGCTCACCTGGTGCAGGCCACGGAAGAATCAGCAGGCCTGGCATTCGCAGCGACCCTGTGCCTCATCCTCTGCCCCCTGTCCTCGTAATCGTAATTAGAGTGACTCGCCATGCCTCCCCCTCCTCTTCACCAGCTCATTAATCACTTCACTGATCCCGGAGCTCGTTCGTCACCGATCCAGGAGCGAATTTCTCTACCTCGCCAGGCTCTGGTACACTTAAATCGGTCAAATCGGTATACCCTAATCCTTTCTCGTCTATCGGCGCTAACTCGCCTATAGATCACTTCGCGAGGGGGTGGGGTGGGGAAAACGAGGATCAACGTTGCGTGCAGGTTTCAGACTATCGTCCGAGTCCCTGGGGAGGCTGGTTTATATAGCGAACGCAGCCACAGCGCGAAGGGGATGATCGATACCACCCCTGGGCGGAGATCCCGTCCAATAGCGATGGTTCCCAGTCACGAACTTTCGACCGATTGGCGGACCGGTTAATAGCGGGTGCTTTATGTCCCGAAAGTTCTGCGGTTCATTGTTACTGCCCGACTGAAATTTTATTTCCATCGTTTCCCGCCACCCCCGCACTACCAGTCTACTTGCGGGGGAAGAGGAGGGGTGAAATTGTCCGACGGGGGTGGAGGAGTTTCAATTTGCCGGCGACGGATCCACCGGAGACCGAGATCAGTCTTCCCGGAGGGATTTCTTAAAATCTCGCCAGTTTTCCCGAGGAATTTTGATCTTTTTTTTTTGTTTTTGCTTAGAGGCTATCACCTAACTCGTCCAGGCACGGTGCGTCTCGCCGAGATCAGGGTGAAATTCAATTTTCCAAGCGCAGTGTCGGTGATATTTCACCAACGGAGCTCCTGCGACCCCACTCGAATTCATACTAATCATTAGACTGCGGATTTTATGCATTGGTGACAAAAATTGGTAGGTACAATTTTAAGTAACAACAATATTGGAAATATTTATACATACTATTATGTTCTTTACAATCTGCTAAACATAATGAGAAAGAAAATAAATTTCTATTTCACTTGAACTGGTTGCAATTAAAAGAATTGTATTTTGCATAAAGATCCGCAGTCTACTGATCATTATTTCTGGCTATTTGTTGTCTCCTAGACAGTTTTCGCACATTAAGGAGTTTTTTTTCTGGAAAACTAATGATGTACCTTCTGATTCGGGATTTCGCACTTACGGGGGTTTTTATAACCATCATTTTTTACCGTGGATAAATCTAACGCCTCATTTTCTGAAAAAACGAGTTTCAAAAAGAGAATCTAGCGAATAGTGTAATCATAAATAATAGTGTAATTAACACTAGGTTTACGGAGCACTAAAAGTGGCCAGTTATCAAGAATACATTCAGCCAGATTTTTAGCAGTTTTTATCATAGTGTATGTGTCAAGAAATAAATGTGTTAAATAAATTTCCTACAAATGCATTTTTACAATCAGAATAATTCGAAATTAAAGAATGTAGAACCCACCATTTTGATGGGTCCCGTAAATCTAATGTTAAATCAAGTACTACTGTTTGCAACGTCACAAAAATATAATTGTACTTGGAAGAGTCTACAAAATAATTCTACAGAACCAATAACTCTATAGAAAATATCTCAAAGTTAAATATTTGATTTTCAAAATTTTTGACCTTCAAAATTTTTCGCAGAGTGAACAGGCTACCTGTAAAGGACGCGCGGGTGCTATCTGGGTACAAATGTCTACTAATTACCTTCCAAAAAATTAGAAGCTAACGAATTAAAAGATCGGACTCGACTCTTTCCTGGCCTGGACTTTTAAAATGGCGGCAACCGCTGCTACTCAACGTTTCACTCCATCCGTCGAAAGACTATCAAAGCTCAAGGTCTGGATCGCTTAAAAAGGTCTCGATCACCGATCGGATCTGGTTCAACTTGATCCTAGTCGGATACCATCGAAATATGCAAATTGATCGTGAAACCGAGTCCGTGTTCGTGCCGGTGTTCGTACACGAGGGCGTGTTCTCATGAGGCTCGCGAGGGGGGCTAATTCTGAATTATGCGCGCGGCGTAGGATGTATGTAGGTATCGGCCGACAATAGTAATCCCGTCGGAGGATTCCTGTCCGCGACTAGAAACTCGTTTTCCACGGGGCGGCACGGCCCGACAAAACTTTCGCCGGGGCGCAGAACCCGCGCCACCATTGTGATCGTATTAACACCTTGCATAATTGCGTCGCCACCGACGCCGCCGCGTTTCTCATTGTGCGTCCGCTAAACACGTCTCATTTGAATATTGGCCCATTCATATCTCTCTCTCTCTCTCTCTCTCTCTCTCTCTCTCTCTCTCTCTCTCTCTGGGAAGCCTGATCGCTGATAAAAGGGATCCCCCGGCGCCTGGCCGCTCTTCCTCTTCAGCATCCACGCTGGTACCAACTCTTTCTCAGGCTGTCATGCTTCCTTCGAGCATGCACCATTTACCCGAGCCGAACCCGTTCCGGATTTACCTGTTTGCGCTACGCCAATGCGTGACCCTAACCCGGTCCTGTTTAGCAATTAAAAATTGAGAAATTACACCCTCTACAACGGGGATGATTAAGCTGCTCAACGAATTTGAATTTTCTTTTTGCTCCGGTCGAGTTTCATCCCGACGAATTTCAGCCTTTTGGTTTTTGAGAAATCCTGAAAGGGAAGCCAAAGTGTATTTTTGTATTTATAAGTATTTATAAATATTTATAAATGCATCTTCCTATTCAAAAAGATCTGTCATTTAAAATTTTTTAAATTGTAGTTGTTCAAAGTTTAAAATTTTTTAAGTTAAATTAATTCGTTATAATTTTTATAATCGAGTCTATACATGTTAATTAAATAGAACATTTGTAGTTTAAAAAATAATTGACAATCTTGAAAATTGCTCCGAAATCTATTAAAGATACAGTCGATAGCGTCTGTAAAAAATAGTACTTACTGCAAAATAAAATGAGAAGACAGACTAGTGATCATCAGGGGGAGAATTTAACCCCCAGCATTTTTCATTGCAAAATGTGTAAATGATTTCGAGACGAAAATTGGCCCCCCACTCCATTTTTGTTTCTAGTCAGCTTCGCGCGTTTTCGGTGGTTCGTCTCTCTCCCTGGGAGTTTATCCCCTTTGGCCCCGGTCTCTTTGTCCAGAGCACTTTCTCTCTCTCTCTCTCTCTCTCTCTCTCTCTCTCTCTCTTCATCCCTATGGACTCTTTTCAACGTCAGACCGTCGATTGGCCGCAATTCAGTGTCGCGTCGTTGCACACAGTTTGCGGCGGTGAACGTCAATTGCATTGCTCCGCATATTTCATTTCAGATCCACGGTTCCGCGACCTATCGCCGCTTAAGGGGACTCTAATGATCATCGCCGGTCTGTGCCGGGTTTATGCATTTATAGGAGACACGGTTGTCCGAAGTCTTCTCACCGTACAACATTTCGTAGAACGTAAATTTCAATTTTACATTTCAAACGACATCGAAAGCCGATTACACATTTAATTCGACAATTAAGCGAGTCACATCCAAACTGACAAACTGTTTTGTTACCAACGAAACAGTCGCCAATGTATTCTCGTGACGTTCTCCCGATTAAAACTAGTAGAAAGACGACTCACTTCGGAGCACATTTGCTCCCGTGGTTCACGATTCATTTGTCAGTTCTGATAACGGAGGTTCTACTATACAGTAAATTAAACGAGTAAATGCGATCGTAACTGTGTCGTGTGGGTACTCGTTTTAACCGGAAAAATGTCACGAATATGGAGGTAAAAGTTTGGTAAGGAAATAGTTAAGCATAAAAGAGTATTATCATCGAATTGGCATTATCTTGCTTGTTGCTTTCTTCTATTTTTGATGCTAGCAAGAGATCAAGGAATAGCGTCCGTAGAGGATACAAGCGACATCAAGGAGTCGAAGTTTTCCCATAAATCGAGGCATTTCCGTGCTCCCGAAATCCCATAACTCGGTTTATTCTGTTCCTGTTCGCATCGGCACCGGTTTCGCGCATACCAGGGGATCGCGGATATCCGAGCAAACATTTAATTCGTGATTACATTATTTCGTAGGGGGTGGGGGGCTCCCTGTCAGCACCAGTTCGTTCGAACACACGCATACAAGCAGCATGGAACAACGGGGTACCATTCCAACCCCTCTCGATAATAGAGATTTCACGCCGCGGGCCCCACTTCGGTTCTCACAGTAGGGGTTTCGCCGGCAACCGATCATCTATCGTCCAACGCGTCGCTCTTCCATTCTACCGTCGAAGCGGTCAATACCTACCAGGGCTGTTTCGAGGGCAGAGTCGCGTGCCTCTAAGTATCTGTTTATAGTCCCCGGGGATCAATTTGTTTGCCAAATTATTTATTGGAGCAAATATGCCGGCCAGCCGTTTCAAACGTTTTCACCTTCCGCAAACCCGCGAATCTGTTTGGCCTGCGGTTTGGGAAAAGTAAACCCGAGGATTGTTTGGAGCCTCTTTTTTAAATTGTGGTTAGCGTTCCGGCCATTGTTCCGGTAAGGTTTTATTTCGAAAAGAATAACGACGGTATAGTTAGCTGGTTGTTTATTATTATATAGAGGAGTTTTATTCGTTATTTATCATTCTCGATAAAAGCCGATGCGTGCGAAAATGTTTGACACGTTCGGTAATCGCACGACCCCTTACGAATATTTACTTGACAATATATTCAACAATTTTTAACAACCATTATACAAGTCAATTTAACCCTACCGTTTCGTATTTAATTTGAGCATACATTCGGCAACTTTTAATAATTACACCACCTAATGTAACTACACTATTTCGTATTTAATTTAACAGTACATTCGACAATTTTCAACAATTATACCACCTAATTTAACTGTATTATTTACTATACTTCATTTTTCATTTATGTGACTCGAACAGACTCGATTATAAAAATTATAAGGAATTAATTTAACTTAAAAAACGTTAAACGACCAACAACTTTAATTTAAAAAAACTTTAAACGACAGATTTTTCAACAAGAAAATGCATTTCTATAACATAACTGTAGAACGAAAAAATGGTCGTCTGACCGTGGTATAATAGATTTAGCGTTAAATAAATAGTCCCTGCGGACTGTCTGCTTGGAGTATTTGCATTGGCATTGGTCTGTCGGGCAAACAGGATGGGAAAAATCGCCGATATTGTAGCCCGAAATCGGTCAGCCAACATTCTCCACCCTCGCCCCCTCCCCCCAACCCCTCGGGGAACGTGACAAATTGAGATAAATAATCGTTTTGCGGGGACACAATAACCTCTTGAAATTTGTCACGGCGACACTCGAAACGGCACGCTCCGGAACGTTTGCGAACTGATACTCGCAAAACCGATACTCGAGTCGCATCTGGTTCGCCTCTGGTCCTCCTTTCGTCGATGATCCTTCAAGATTTTTCGATACCGTTTTTCGTCCACCGTTTTTCCTTTTCCGTTTACAGTTTCATAATTACCGATGCGATAGTTCAACCGTCGATTTGGAGCGAAACAAAAGTTGTCTGCATTCGTAAAACAGCGTGTACACGCGAATAAATTTAGTTATTGTATTATTAATCGTTTCTTTACGAAACTTTCACCGGAATGTCCGCGACATTTTTCCGATTAAAACGATACCGAACACGATGCAGTTTCCGTCGTATTTACTCGTTTAATCCGCGATATAGTAGAACACCTCTGTAGTAGATTATCCGAACGAATAAAAGGGGTGTGTGTCAGTGTCGCACTAAATTGAACGAGCAAATATACTTTGAATTCCATCGCGTTTCGTGTCATTTGAATCAGAGAAATGTGACAAATTTCTTTGCTTTGACGAAAGCTTCGTTAGAAAATCGGTTCGGATAATCGAGGTTCTACAAAATCGTGGATTAAACAAGCAAATATGTATTACTCAAACCGCATCGCGTTTGGACTCCTTTTAATCAGAAGAATGCGACAAAAACAAATTACTAACACGTTATCGAAACGTCGGGTTCGGATAATCGAGGTTCCACAAAATCGTGGATCGAATAGTCGAACACGCGATATCCCAATTGTATCGCGTTTGGGCTCATTTTAATCGGAAAAATGTAGCCAGTATGCCGGTAGAAGATTCATTAAAAAATTCACATGTACCTAAACCGTACCATAATTTTTACGTGCGGAAAAATCGCGATTGGTCGGACGGATTCGGGTATAGTGATCCACCATCGCGGAAAGATTACACGCTCGGGGTTTTTCGAGAGTCGGCGGTACGCGTATCAGGTCGACGAGATCAGACGAGATCAGACGAGTCAGAAACGGTCGCACAGGAACGTGAACCCGATGAAAGGATCGACTTTGCTGACGGTGGCCGCCGGTTTGCCCCTAAAATTAGCCACAGTGACATATTGAGGAGTGCGCCGGGCCCTGTCGGGGCAACCGTCCCCCTAGCCTGCCTATTACGGACAAAAGCGGCGCCCTGGGAAAATCAACTGACGCGTAACTAAACGGTGTATCATTAATTCCGAACGTGTATGTTTATATCGACAGCGTTAAGCAGCGTGCACCGCGCGTTTGCACGGCTAATTTTCCACGCGACAATTGCTACCATGATTTTTTTCTTTTTTTTTCTCTGCTGCACCCTCGAACGATCGGACGATCTCTAAGACTCCGTAGATTCGCGATAATAAGGTAGAGTGACCACGTTACCGACAAAAATAGGCGAAAAATGGTTTCACATGCCCCAACTTCAACTTTTCGTACTTGTATGAGAATATTTTGTCGCTGGGAAGGAGCTCATTCGAAAGAGGAAGGTTCGATATCTAGGGCGCGCTGGTCATCAGCCGATTATGCAGATATTCGGTAACATATCCAACAAATTGACGACGCGCATGCCGTGGAATTCAAGCATTTTTATGCCATTGGATGAGTTTTCTGGATGAAATCGAGAGTAGCGCCGCGCTAGAAAATATCTCCAGCTACAAATTGATTATATTTTTTCTAAATTGACTATATTTTGTCTCGATTCTCCGCGAAATAAAGCCAAAAACTTGATGCACGTTTCTGGCCGTCAGAATTCATAATATCGATTATATCGATAATACTGAGCAAAAAATGTGACAAATTTTAGTCACGGACTAGAACCGGTCGGATCAAGACCAAGACGGATCTTAAGTCAGTGGCTGAAGTCTGTGAACGGAAATTATACAGCAGTTACCAACCTGCTGACTCTGCAAAAGTCAGGTGACTACTCTTGGCCCCGTAAGTGTCGTTTAACGCTTCGAGCGCAGTGCTAAAATGCCATAAAATATAATTTATTTATCGAATTAGAAGATGAAACGTCCGGCCAGTTTCCACAATTCTTTGGCAAGTTTTTTCCTGTCTTTCACTGCTGTCTTCTCCGACACTGTCATACGTATTTTTTTTTTTCTTTTTTTTTTTTCTTTCGTGCCCGACACCCTATCGGGCAACGTACGGATACCTTTCGTGCCAATCAACGGGTTCTCCATCGCCGAAAGGTGAACGCCGATAATTCTCGCCGGAGAATCGACGTTTTCGCTCGACAGCTCCATCGCGAAAAAAGACAGAATTATCCGGGGTGCTAAAGCAATGGACTCCGCGCTCCGGCTGGCTGAGACTGCGATCGACTCTTCGCGGCACCTTTCGTGTAACCAGATTTATTCGCTGCTGGGAAATTCAAATTTCCGTGTCGGTGATGCGTCAATGTTCACACGACCAAGAATTGTGGGATTCGACATGACTGCCGGAAGTGTACGTTGTTTAGTGATTTTTTTCAGTGGCCCAGAAGAAATGCCACGTTCGCGATTTAGAAAAAAGAAGAAATGGGTCAGGTGACCGGGATAAATCTTCTCTGTACGCTGAACTGCGGTTTCAAGTAACATCCCTAATTTTTTCAGGAAAAATATCAACAATTGCTGGAAATATACTCTTCGGGAGCTTCAGGCAGAGCGTGGTAAAATTGTGGTGGAAGAAGACCGAGAATAGCGAATATAAACATTTTCCTTCCGGGAACGCCTAAACTTTTTACACTGAATCCAACTAGGTATGAAAACTCATAGTTTCAAGCATGTGGCATAATTTTTTCACGGAGAGATATTAACAATTGCCAAAGTTATAGCCACTCGTCTGGAGCTTCTTTTCGAGGGTGGTGAAATTGCGAGGAAGATTAGAAGAGGAGAGAGGAGACTTCTGGGACCCCCATGGTTTCTGGCACTTACCGGGTGCCCCGAAGTCGTCCCACCGGCAGTCACGTGGCGTCGCGTGCCGCCCTTTTGTCACATGGGCCGGTCTCTCTCGTTTGCCCTTCGCCCTTCCCCGCGTGTTGGGCCGGGGAGGATCGTCGAGATTCAACGTGCAACGACACGTGTAGCAAATAGGCTTGGTGGCCCAAAGCCTGTTTGCCTCGGCCCGAGGACGAGGACCACCGTCGCGACGCGGCCGCGGAACACAATGGGACGTGCGGTTCTTCGGCTCTGCTCGATTGGAAGGATCAGAGACCGCCGCGAAATTAAATAGGCTACATTCGACAACTGGCCTAGGCAGGTAGCACAATGCAGTCTGTCCGGACTCTTCTGTTGCTCCTTCGTGACGAAGAGCACGGCAAATTTTCAATTGGGAAACAGCAACCCGACGAGAGCAACTATAAGTATGCAGATCTCTATGCGAGTACCAATTCATCGATAAATATATTTTCTTTTCAATCGTTTCCCTATGAAACTCTTACCGACATATTCGTCACGCTTTCCTGATTAATACGAGCCCAAACATGACACGGTTCGATTTATATTTGATTGTCTAATACACGATCTTGTAGAACCTCGATTATCCGAACTAACCGGTGGAAATTGAGTGTTTGGATAATGGAACAGTCATCTAGTTTCAGTGTTAGGTTAAACTTTCCGGTTACCGATTCGTACTATGAATCGTGTTATACAACATAAACAAATTAGAATTAAGTGTGTATTTTTAGTTCGGATAATCGAGGTTCTAGCGAATCAAACAAGCAACATTTGTATCGCGTATGGTCTCATTTTAACCATAAACTTGTCTCGAATAAGAGATATTTTTCTCATAAATGCATAAAATCCAGTCGTTAAGATATTAAGAACATAAGATATTAAATTCCAGTTATATTAGGTATAGATTAAATAAAAAAATTATTTTGTTTTGCTGGACGGTTTACGATTGCATAACATGTTTTCATTGCTTCGAAACCTTTTGTTTTCTGTACGTTACGTTTGAGAAATTCTGTAAGTCTAGAGAAGAATGAAGTAGCTATGTTAATCGGTGTGCGCAGTGTTCAAATGATTTGCAAAATTACGTTGCCGTTACGTTTTATAACACAATTCCGATTGCAAAACCAATGTATTCCCCTGGCGACGGCACGGGAACGGTAAATAACGATTAAGCGTCGAAATGTAAACGAGAGTCGATACGTTACATAATTGTCGAGCCAGTTAATTATCTCGCTTTAGGGGACTTTGCCTCGGGAGTAGATAATAAATGACAGAAGATGAAATCGATCGACGCGAACGAGAATATTTCAACGTTTTCAGTGCCGGAACATTTTATATAGCGACGATACGCTTGTCCTGTAATAACTAGACTTTTGTTAAAAATATTTTCGACTAAACGTATCGTTTAATATGGCTGCACATATTGAAAAGAGCTGCACCGTACAGTTATTATCTTTACCGGATACAATTTTTTATAAGGCAATATTTACCAGATATGTTAATGCATGGGTAGGGTTAGCGTTAATATACAACCAGCCCCAAATAAACCTATTCCAAGCAGCAGTGACAAACAATTATTTATGTACAGACGTAACGCGACAACACCTCAAATTTCTCCCAAAAAATAAACAACAAAAAAGATGCAAAGTCTGTCAAATTTAATATAAACCACCCCTAAGAGTAAATACCTGTAATTTTAAACCGAATGTTTTCTACGCAACGAAAACCTCAAAATATACTACGTAACAAAATTCTCCTCGAAACAAACATCAACTAAAGCCGATTAAACCGGACCCCCCACCCCCACCCCCGTCACCCCCATTATCCCGCAGCATCTCCCATCGATATCGCCTCAAAAATTCATCGTTAAGCTTCCTAGAAGATGCGCGGACGTCCGTCAGACCGTGGATCGATAATCTCAGCTGACGGTAATGCTACGATCGAAGGATCCACGGTTCGGTGGGAGGGTAGATAATTAATTACGGAAGACGATCGGTAATTAACAGTAACTGGGGCTGGATAACGTTCGTACGGCGGGCTTGATACGGAATATACGAGCCGCGGCACGGCTGTAGCTGACTCTTTATGGTGGGGTGTGCTCGTGACGTGAATTATTAGCCCTTCGACCCTCGGCGAACCCTGCGGGGGTGGATTCGCGCGCGGGCGTGGCCTGCCACGTCGGGGCCACGCCTGCCACCCTCGAAAAACCACTGCTCGCCACCCTCTTCCCCAAGGATACACGGAGAATTGATTCCGGACGGGTTCCATTTCTTATGCGCGAATGCAGCCCTTCTTCCAGGCTATGCTGCACCCTGTCTAGTTCGACCCTGTCTAGTGTCCGCCCCCCCACCCCACCCCACCCCACCCCGCAACCGCCTAAATCAATCCTAAGGAGAATGGTATTTTTTTTCAACACAAGTATTAGAATCCGAAATAACACTGAAAATGTCTGTTGACGCGCGCCGAAAACCTACATCCGTAAAAGTTGATTATACCAAATATTAATTAAATAATAGTTTTGAGAGATTCAGCACTTTTAAAGGGACATTTTTGGCAACTTGTGCAGAAAACATGGAGAAATATCAAGTTAGAAACGCTCGATGTTAACTCGAATGATAATCTGAGGTGAAACAGCACGTGACGGTGTGTTAAAAAAAATAATATTGTAATCTAGCACATTAACATTAGGCTTACGGAGCACTAAAAGTTACTATTTTACATTACATTATAAGAATGACAAAAAATAAAATTTTCTTTTAACAACATATATACCCAAAGGAATAAATTGGTTGAACAATTTTTCATGGATGTGTCTTTAGAATCTTAATCGTTGGAAATGAAAAATATTAAACCTAGCGTTAGCCAAGCTTTTTGCATTAGATACAATATTGTATCATTGGATGTTTGGTCGGTTGTCCTTCCTTAAAATGATATTACATAAAATGTATACGTGTAAATATACATATATTTTTTTTTATTCACGAAAAATTCTAATAAATTCGCAGCGATGCAAAACTCTATTTTATCGAGGTCCAACCATTATTGCAACTTCAATTTAAATCGATATGCCGCGATGCCGTTTTCTGCACGCTGCGCGTGAATACATTCGCACGATGCTATACATTAATCTCTCGGTGGAAAAAAAAATTGGAAAGCTTGCTTAAACAGCGAATAAAGTCTCGAAGTATTCAAATCTATTTTTAGTTATTATTCGAGTCTATGCAAGCCTATTTTTAGTTATCTATATTTAGCCTATATTTAGTTAGTTATTATTCTTTCGTTAAAATGGTCTCGGCCGCATAAAATGGTTACTTTTAGTAGTATTCGGTAAGCCTTGCGTTAATAAAATAGAATCACAGCTGGGCAAAATAGTACTTTAAATAATAAATAGTAAATAATCCTATTTTTATTTGAAAGTATGCGTACAACTTTCAAAATAAAATGTTTTCTTCGATGCAATAAGTTTTTAAAATAGCATTTTAAGATAGTATTTTATCCGAAGAGTATTAAAAATGGATTCCATCTCGAAATATTTTACTCCTTTTATTGTAAATATTCTTGCTGAAAATAATAGTTCGTATCCAATACAAGTATTTTATTTGATGCTGGATCGTTGAAATAAAATATTATATTTCGCGTTTTAGATTGTTAACTGGAAATATTTTATCTTATGATTCAGATTTTTGAAATACAAACATTGTATTTCGATTGTCAAAATAAAAATATTTTACAGTAAAATATTAAAAATAGTGCTTGAAATATTTATTTCTCGCCAAATGTTGCCCACCACTGAATAGAACGTGCGAAATAGGACCTTTATATAACAGTTTTGAACAATTTCGAACAGTTTCGAACAGTTATTTTCGATATGGTTTCAGGAGCCCCGTTTCAACGATGAAAACAGAGTCTCCATGTTCCCGGGATCGGAGGGTTGTGTAGCCAAGGGTGGTTTCCACCATCTTCCCGCAGGAAGAGCAAGTTGTACGAGTGGATGAGGACCGGCTGGATCCCGGAGGAGGGAAACAGACGCGGAAAGGGATGGAACGAGCCTGCGGGGGCCGAGGCCGAGGGAGGAGAGCCTTCGCCATCCTCCCGGCTCGCGGAGCTCTGTGCCCGCGTTTGTACAGTGGTAATGGGCTGTCAGGAGCAGACGTTCGCTGCTCGTGCCTTATATACCAACACCATTACGCTCCTCCTGGGTCGGTTCCTATCGGCTTGCTCGTATTATCAACCCCACTGATTGCCCCCCTCCTCCCACCCTCCCTAGCCTACACCTACTCCTACCCTACCCTACCCTACCCTACCCTACCCTACCCTCTTACTCGGCAGCTCAACCTTCGCCTCCTTCGATAATGTCTTCCCCGCGGGCCGCGGGCCGCGGGCCGCGGACCCATCAACCGGTATGGCCAGCCAAGCAGAATTTCCTTGTACCCTGTGCTCCAAAAGTCCTCTCACTATACCTCTTGGTTCTGCAGAATGTCCTAGCAATTTTGTATTTTGCTTGGTGGAAGCAATACAAACTAACAGAAGTCACGAGAAAATGGTACTCTCACGATTTTCAGTTTACTGGCATTCATTCCAGCCTTTAATTTTTCTTGGTGCATCTTGTTTAATTTTTCTTCTCGTTCAAAATGTCCCTGGAAATTGTATTTCAGTTGGTAGAACCACTACAAAACTAACAGCAGTCATGAGAAAATGGTACTTGCAGAATTTTCAGTTTATGGGCGTTCTTTCGAGCCTTTAATTTTTCTTGGTGTATTTTGCATCTTGTTTAATTTTTCTTTTCTTGCAAAATGTCCTGGAAATTGTGTTCGAGTCGGTGATGAACAATAAAATTATAGGGATGATGGAAAAATGGCACTTACTGAATTTTAGAGATGTTGGCATCCACTTTGTTAAGGATTGGATTTTGTCACGAGATAGTTTTACAGCATTCGAGAAAGAACTACATACAAAAGTTGTACTTTTGCATTTGGAGATTAGGTAACTGTTCCCAGCAGCCATAGGCTCTGTAATCGAAATTTGATTCAAACCGGATCAATACTCCCAACACTTTACAATGTGGAACATCCCTAACACGAATTTTCATTCGTAATCCGTCTGCAAAGGATCGAATGTTATGTTGCAAGACAAATTAGCTGTTGTTGCACGGTGTTGTGGAATTTTCCTTTTTCTGCTCTCCCATTTACGAGAAGGAAAAATCTGCCTCCCACCAGAATTTAATGGGTGGCCACGTGCTCACCGGCTACCTCCAACGTGCCTATCCCTTCCAGAGTGATCAATACTGTATGTCTTCTGCGGAGGACAGGTACGTGGCTGATCCAGATTTCAGTTTGGGAACAACAAGGCTGGAAACAAACCTGATTTCACGGCAATTCTTCCAAACCTTTGAACAAGTTTTCACTTTTCAGGTACAAACGTAACAATATTACTTTAATCTTTACCTGGAATCGAAATTTCGACTATTTTAGTTAAATTTATTTAAGGTTTTACTTTCGTTTTTACTGCTAAAACAAATTTCGAATGAAAAATTTCTGTCATGTATGAGAAATACTTCGGTTACGTATTGTTAAAGAACCTCTAATTTATATTTAATAATGTAATTGTCATTTTCGCGCCCAATTATCAAACATTAATTACCAATACCGTTGAATGACATTTTCTCTGTTTGAATTACGCGCCAGCGCTATTTTCAGATTTTCAGCGCCACTGTCGTGCTGCGCCATCTAGCGGGCGATTGCTGAAACAAATTGGCTAGAAGTTTCAGCGTTTCGCCGCTGCACGGAATGGCGCTATTTTCAGATTTTCAGCTCCACTGTCATGTAGCGCCATCTAGCGGGAAATTAGCGAAACGAATTGGCTAGTAGTTCAGCGTTTCGCCGCTGCACGAATTGGCGCTATTTTCAGATTTTCAGCGCCATTGTCGTGCCGCGCCATCTAGCGGGTGATTGCTGAAACAAATTGGCTAGAAGTTTGAGCGTTTTGCCGCTGCACGGAATGGCGCTATTTTCAGATTTTCCGGAGCAAATGATTCTTGCCGAATTTCTCACGGTACCTTATGTCGAGAGCGGCAAGAATCATTTGTGGATGAATAAATGTTGAACGAATACAACAATAACAAATATGTCGCGGTAGCAGTACACTGAGAAATTTCTTTTTCAAACATCGACTTCTACGCATACTGTTTTAACACATTGACTGGCATGTCACCCATATGTGGGTGACGGAATTATTTGTCCAAGTTTTAAAATGAATTTTTACGTTAATATATTAATTCTTCCAAATTTTATTAGGATCTGTAACATGCAAGAAAGTTGAAGAACTACACAATATCATACATTTATCTTTTTTCTTTTATCTTGTATCTTGTATCTTGTATCTTGTATGGCGGTCGCGGTGTGGGTAGTCTCATTTTTCCCGAATTTTCCAATTTCCGGCCAACTTTTCCAAACTTTCTTTGCGTATAAACCTAATTCGGACTACAACGAACATTAAAAAAAAAAAAATTAGCCAAATCGGTCCAGCCGTTCTCACGTGATGTCGTGACCAACGAACAGCATTTGATTTTTATTATATAGATATAGAGATAGTATATCGAATGAACGTTATCCTGGTTTTCAACATATTTCTGTTCCCACAGATCGATTCTTGGAACAATTAACTATAAAAAAAAAAGCGTAAGGAAATAATGCTTGTTTATGAAATATTTGTAAATTACAAATTGTTCTATCTTTAAATTATGCTTTAATACTTTCTTACGTACAATATTTCTAGGCATTTTTTGTCCTTGATATTAGTTCTACTTTTAATATTTTACGTCTTAGAAAGCAACACTAAAAAAAATATATCTGTTTAATTCGAATACGTTCGTCGGAGAATGTAATAAATAATCGATATGGTTCCGTGATGATTCACCTTCTCGCCGACGAGAATTTCCTTAGCGGTCTTCTGCACCGACGAAATACCGTAGTTGGCCTGCTGTTTCTTACTCGTGCCAAAATCTATTCTAGAGGCGGGTAGAAGACACCGTATATTTCGTGAGACACGTTCTCCCGTATAAGGCTGGCTGTCTTTAAGTATACATATCTCGTCGGTGGCCATAGTCTCACGAATGAAAAAAACCTCCTGCAGAGACGACGCGTTTCTTGCGGGCGGCGTGATGTTCGCAAGCGAGTAAAAGTGTTCCACGAAAACGCGTTTCATTGAACATCGCATCCGCGGGCTCCGGTGCAATTCGTGTCCAAGTGTCCACCGGTCGGAGAAGAAAAAGGACACGCACGAGATTGCGATGCGAAGCAGTGAAAGGCAAGATGAAAGTAAGGAGTGTAACGCCGAATGGCCTGGGCGGGACTATTTATTGACTATTCGACTATAAACCGAGCGAGGCGAAGCACGTCGTCCGAGGAAATTGCATTCACCCGCATCACCGCATGTACTTGCATAAATCTTCGAACGATTAGATTAATCGAACAAGCCGCTGTTATTTAAGGATCGCGGTTTCTAAGACTTGCGATTTTAAAGGGCTATACCGTTTCCAATACTTCTGGACTTTTTTCTGGGAAAGTAGAATACCCGGTAAAAACAATCTGCTCTTGATTTGCTAGGAATTTGCCACCAAAACTTGTCTACAAATTGCGACCCGAAACTTGTCTCGAAATTGTAGATTACTGTTCCGGTGATAACTTTCTCAACAATTTTCATCGATTGTCGGAAGTGTGAAAAATGGATTTTCTAAATGTTTATGTACATTCAGGAATGCGTGAGAGACATAAAATGTTCAGGGTGTGAACATTTGCATGATCACATTGTTTGCAGTATTAAATAACGGCGCCATAATCGCGTGCATTGTGTCCCCGCATACATGATGTATGGTTTTGTATTCAGTCGTCGGCACGAGACAACGGAACAACATGTTTTCCGTTTCTTTAATACCTCGGATGCCTGTATGTCTGTCACGAGCGGGTACCGGGCTATTAATTGCAATAATCGCCGACGCGAGAAGAAAGGAAAATCATAGTATCATCGAGAACGTGCACGTCCCGTCAGTGTCACTTTCTCGACCTTCCATTCGATCATCCTTGGTCAAGCTACTCCCCATAAGTTTCTTCCTTATATGAAAGAGCCTTTCGATCGAGAAAAAAACGCCTTTCAGTAGAATGGATTACTTTTATTATGATTACTTAGGATTACTTTTATTACTTTTATTACTTATCTTTTATTTCTGTTATCGATCAATAAGTAGACACGGGCACGTTTCATCGACAAATAAAATTGATGTAGAAGAAAGTATTCATAGTTGCTATATCGAAAGCGGATGTATTCGAACGGTGTCGATAAATAGGACTGATGGAACGAAATGTAAATAATCTAATGGTTTCGGAAAAATTCGAGCGCACTGTCCCCGTTTTGCAGTCGCCGATTCGTTTTGTTCCCGGAGCGTGTATTCCGTTGGAATTTGTCTCTGCACGGTCCGGTGTCCCTTGCTTTCTTCAACGCCGGAGGATCCAGTGTGTCGCGTTCAGCCGCACCGAGGATCGTGTAGATCGCGGATCGGATCGGATCGTATCGTATCGTATCGTATCGTATCGGATGCTGTCCGAGGGATCTTTAAAGGCGATCGTAGCTCTCTTCGGACTCCTTTGATGCGTGGGGATAACTGGAGCTACCAGTTAAGTCAAGTGTATCGCGCCGGGACGAAGTAGTACACTGTTTCTTTCCGGAGTGCGTGCATCGACGTTCCAGAGGATTGGCAACCGCACAACAGAGAATAGAGGAGAACATCCTGGACTAGGGAGGGCAGGAACTACTGTTCACCGACTCGTTAATCATGAAACTTTACTTGGTATGTCTCCCATAAAATGCCTCTTTTTCTTTCTTAACGAGTTTCAATTTGTTCCGTTTTGTTGAATTTAATTCCGTTTAATTTTGTTGAATTTCAATCGGACCGAATCTGTTGAATTTTACAAAATCATTACATGCTTCTCGATCATTTGTGGCAGAGAGTATTTCACCATTTTTAATCCGGGGAATGTGAAAATGTATTCAGTTCGAGAAAAAGCTTGTCAAGTCCAAATTAAATTTTTAATCCACTGCTTTCTCATTTAATTTAGTCGTCCGGCCTGTTCCATTTTCTTAAATTCGGAAAATGTGTTTCAAATGTGTGTGTGTTTTTTTTTATATTTATATCGATGCCTTTTTTTGTTAATTCGAGAATATTAATTTAAGTGGAAGAGCTAAACTGATTTTAGCTTTTTTTTTATTTACGTGTATTTTACTTCTACATTGCAGTACAAATTGCTGTAATTATAATTGAATTTGCACCAACATCCATATTAGCAAATATATGTACATTTCCATTCGCATTTGCATCAATATCAAATATTAACAATTCGCGCAAAGTGTTTGATGTTTTATTCATCCACGGACACAATTCCCCACTGACAATGAGAAAGGAAGACACGATGCTCTGTTTAGAACATCGCGTTTAATTAATCGTTACGCTGCAACCAACCAACTGTAAATCGTAGATGCAGTTATTATAATCGGCCGAGCGGTTCCTTAACACCGGGAAGCAGCGAATTAACTATAATAAACAGCAATGCATTAAATCACGCACTTTCTGCTCATAATCGATCGAGAATTTAATTGAAAAAATACCGTAGAACAAAGAATATGTTATTTGTCGATAATGGAAAATTGAAGGTGACCAAAAATTGAAAATGAAAATGAAGAAAAATGAAGAAAATAATTTTCATCGGTCCTTCGTGGAATCACAGAAAAATTTTTCAGCAAAAATTATTTTGCATTCGTCAATTTCCTGTTGCTTACCGAGGAAATGGGTAAATCATTGTTGTTCTTTTTTTTTCTTTGTAACAGGTGGCTACGGCTGTGTGGATAGCAACCGTGACAGCGACATTGGAGTCCGATTCCCGTGGAAACTGGAGCAACGAAAAGGTAAATGTAGAAAACTCCTCTGCCGGCTGAATACCTGCGCGAGATTCGTGAATTTTCTCAGGGGTTTCTCAGGATTTTCCCAGCACCCGGTCCAATCGGCCATTAAGATCAGCCATTTACATAACCGAGGATACTAACACAGCTCGCCAGTTTGCTCGTGCATTCATCAAATTTGCTTAGATAATCTCGGAAGCTCTAACAATTTCCTGCGTTAATAAACAACATATCTTTAAACATTCCTACAAAATTATGTCCGGCAGAAAATTGCATGCTTGTTGTTACATGTCGCCAAGTCGTTGTAGTATGTTGATCATGCACACTTTCGAATATCATTTGCATGGTGATTAACACACGAAAACATGCAGCAAGCTAGCTTTAAACAATTTCGTAAACGAAAAGTTGAATTAATTTTTTTAAAACATTTCTTAAGATTTATTTATCGTTAAACTTTTGCAGCTATTTTTGTTCGAATATCGTTTATCGTAAAAATTTGATAATTATTTTCGTTCGAATGTTACCTACCAATTTATTGTTCAAGTTTTACAATTATTTTGTTTGGAATATTTGCTCGCTTTTTCTGAAATTTTCTCGTCTAAAATGACGGAGCGTTTCTTCCGTCATCCGTCGAAAACGAAGAAAGTATTTTGAGGAAGCAACTTCCGCCATTAGCGCCCCCAAGTCATTACTCAAGAATGACTCGCCGTAAGGAAATGATTACGCGCCAGTAGGAAAAGAAATTTATTTATGGACGTGCCCGCTGGATCGTTGACGCTATTAGATAAAACGGCAGAAGCCAACTTTCAGGGTTGCGGAAGAAAACCGCTTACAAATTCCTCAATTATCGTTATTGAAATATCTTAATAACATTTATTATTAGAAACTTACACAATTATTAACCGGATCTTACGTTCCCAATCGTTCTTCTAATACCTCCAATCAAGTGGTTCTAGCGATTAGAATCTTCATTGCCATTGCTACTGCATAGAAATTTAAATTTGAATTCGAATAGTCGAGCGAAACCTGTTTTTCGTGGCGTGACAAGCCTGTAGACCGCGGCGCCAAATTTAAACTCACAGATTTCTAACTTTCAAAATAAACGGAAAAATGTCTGAGAATATTTCCGGCAATTCCAATCGTCATTTATAGGACTGCTACTGCGCAGAAATTTCAATTTGAATTCAAATATTTAGTAAACCGTGGCGCCAAATTTGAATTCGCAGATTTCTGCTAACTCTTAAATTGAATCGTAAAATATCGAAGAAGATCGATCTGCGTTCAAAAACCGTTTAAAAATAGGTTTAAATATCTACTTCGGCAAGGAAAATGTACATTATTTAAAAAAAAAAAAAAATTTACAGAACCGATTTAACGATGTTCGGCAAATGTTAACTTTAGTTACACGAGGTTATAGTAGTCATACTTTTATTGAAACAGGAGATACAGAGATGTTCTTATTTTGTTGACGGGGGAAACGGTACAGTTCGTCGAACATTATGCATTGCCCATTCTCGTGTGTTCCTGCGAGTACCCTAACCTAGCACACGAATAAACGGACTCTCGCGTAGAGATAGAACGGCAGCCGTGTTTGGGCGGAAGTTACTTTCGACAGAGGACGAGCGAAATAAGTAATGCGGAACAAGTTTCGTTCGCCTTACGTAAAACGGGAGAACCGTTCACGCATAACCCCCGGACCGATAGACACCGGGCAAGAGACATCCTTAACCTTCGGGCATAGAAATCTTTAACCTCGATCTACTTGCGGGCGTCGTTCAAGTGCCACTTCGTGTATAGGCGCGACCAACACCCGCCGAGAATCCTATCTGCCATGCAGTTTCTAACAAGATTCTCTGGCCGATCATGTTACAGTTCCTTTGAACTACCTGGAAACCCATAGATTATCCCTACAAAGCCCTGCGAAGCCCTCAGAGAATTTTGGAACAGAATGTATACCGTTTAAAATATTCTTGTTGACAATATTTGGTGCACAAGTATTTAGAATGATAGATCGGGGCAATCGAATCGGTAGAAGGGACCCTTTTCCTTTGAGCTGATCCGTGTACATAGATATCGAGGCTTAGCGAAGCCTGAAACATCCTTCCAATGAACAAAGTTGAGTCTTAACAAAGTCTACATTATCCAAACAAAGAAGATTATGGCTTGGCAAAGTCTAGAACTACTTCCAGGTGAAGATCGATGCTTAGCGAAGCATAGAAATTTTTCCAAATAAGGATTGAAGCTTAGCGAAGAGTAGAACATATTTCAAATGCTTGCATAAACTATGCCTACACGATGCGACGAGGAGATAATGTAATTTATACAACTGGACCACTCATTGCAGTGGTACCTATACCCACTCTACACCAAATTAGAGACGCAGATGAAAACCTGAGATACTGTATGATCATCTGTACAGTACCAAACGATCCAGAGTGTAATTCTATGCTACAGGACAAAGAAATTATGTACATGTGGAACGCGCGGAATGATAGTTCAGCGGTGCTCGACGAGGATACTTGAACCATTTCATAAGCCAAGTATAATGACAAACTACCTCGAGCAAACGGTTCCGAGTAGAAGCACAAGGGGAAAGTGCGAGGCGGATTTTGTTAGACGGGCTTGTCGGAAGAGAATGAGCGGCAGTGAAATGACCTAGGCTGCATGCGAAGGTTAAGGACGACTTTCACCTAAAACTTGCGGATGAAGATTGGCCTGAAGGCCGGTCGTTCGACGCGTACAAAAAATCTCTCTCTCTCTCTCTCTCTCTCTCTCTCATCTTGAGATCTCTTAACTTTATCATCTCTCTCCTTTTCATCTTCATATCTCTTCTCTCAACTTAATGGGAGGAGAAGGAATTGATAAAGTTGGGGAGAGATGATAAAGATGGGGGTCTCTTAGAGAGCGGGGATTTCCCGAACTGTTGATATTAGGGGCATGCATATTCCGAAGTAATTCGACTTTCTCTTTGAATGCAATTTCTGTAGGTCACTCGCAGCTGCAGCAACTTCACGTGAAATGCAATCGCCTGTAATTAGGGTCTCGCAGAACCCTGAACCGTTACAAGATCCCACGGACTTCCAGTGCGTAACTAGAACTGTTAATTGAAAGTTCTATCGGTTACAGCGAAAACTGCAGAATCTTCTCTAATCACCGGTTACCGGGAAATAACTGTCGACATTTTTCTGTTTGCATATGGCTTTCCTCCTTGCCTGCCCTATTTTCTGGAAGCAAGAGCGATGGCGGTGGTAACACGCGAAGAGTATGCTATTTGCACTTTAACAGTCCACTGTCATGCAACTTTAAGTCAGCCTTGTACAATTTAAAAACAAGTGTAGCAGTTGGTAGGGTTGAAAATTTCGAATGATTCAGAAAAATTCTGTTATCGTGTGTGAATTACCGGAGGGTGGAGTAAATGTTGTCAAACGTTAAATATTAATTTGGGTCCTCGAAAATACGTGGCAAGGTTGCCAATAAATTTGTAGATGTTTCTAACGTTTCGAGTGACTAGAAGTGTAAATGTTTAAACGGCACTTCGGAGGCGCTAAAGAACCGTGTAAACTTTTTCCGGTACAAAAATTTCCTCTAATAAAACCTGCGAATACTTTCTCCGCACACTTTCGGATGAAAGCCTCTCCCAGAGTTGACCCACCTACTCTAAACAAAAAAAAAGGTTCCGCAAAAATGATCGTGCTCTCTTCCTTTCTCTTTCCGCAAAAGTGAACCACTTGTGTGTGTGTTTACGTTTCATTTACTCCACTTTTTCTTTCTCCGAAAATGTCGTAAACATTCTCCGGCCATCAAGATAAACAGCGTTCACAATTAAACGACAAAACTGCATTTTTAATCCGGCGTTTCGAGAAAGGTGTGACAAATTAAAAATGGGATTTTAATGTTCTCCCACTTTTTTCTCTCGTCGTAAAACGGAGAAAGTTCTTCGTCTGCAGCGCGTCTGAAAATTATCCTGCTAGCGAAAGGATTGTCTTGCGTGCGTTACTTCATAGTAATCGCGGATGTAGTGACTTTGTCAAATAAACGTAACATCTGCCTAAGCACCATTTTATATTTCAATTAAATTCCAGGAGCAATATTTTATCCACCGCGAATATTGTTAAAAATAAAGTAGAGAACAGGTGAAGATATTTAAGACTCGTTTTGGTAAACAGACCTTTTGGGGAGAGAAACAGCAAGAGCTCCCAGAATTCATTGGCAAGTTTCACCGGTTGAGGAGATCAGGTTTCCGATCATTTCTGTGGCTGAACTGCCGAGACTAAAATGGCAGAATCTATTGAGAAACACGGGGTGCCCCTTGATTGGTATTAGAGCCGACTACTAATTCTACGAATTACTATGAATTTTGTGTTAAAAAAAAACCAACGAAAACGTGGAATAAACTTATCTCGTTCGAGCCGTCTATTCTATTTTTATATAGATAAGGCACAAAAAATTGTGAAAAGTCGAAAACTGATTTTCTCAAGAGCAGGTTGAGAAACGTAATTTTCCAGAAAAAAGACAGGAGAAAAATCAAAATTTCGTTTAGGATAGTATTGGGAAACAGTTCTGTGCACCATGTAGGTCACCCAGACGACGATGGAATGTCACAGACGCTAAGAAATGGCGTAAATGAATCTTTTGCCCGTTCGAAAGGATCTAAGACGCTTGGGGGAGTAGGGGTGTTCGCCGTTAGAAACAGATCACGGGGCTCGGTTCCGAGCCAATTGGACTCTCCGGACCCGGTCCCGAACGGTTTGCTTTTATCACGACTTTGAACTCGCGCGCGCACGACTCTCACTGGTTTTTCTTTTGCGCGCGTCGCCGCAAGAATGCGGCGCGCATCTTTTCCCGTTTCTCCTTTCTTCTCGCTCGAACACCATGGGAGAAAGGGAGACCGCCGGTGGTATCGTAAAGTCCACCTTTCTCTCATCTCGGCTCACCGGTTATTTTCAGCCTCCTGCCAGCTACTCCACTTTAGCAAAATTCGCCGGACGGCCAGGATAGAACGCGACTTTTCTCTTCGCGTCGCGGCCGACCGGTTGCCAGCACCGCAGGCGCCATTTCTGGGCCATCGGTTCTGCTTTCCGATCGTTTCATATCGTTCTCGTCCGTTTTCTTCATCCCCCGAATAAACTCCGCACGAAAACTCGAAAGAACAGACAAAAAGATTTTGATCGTCGAAAAATCGACGCTTCCTCCAAAAAAAAAAAAAAAAAAATCATTCCTCACGCCATACCTCGAGAACGTCGCGTCTTCTTGAAACAACCAATACAATCGATGCAACGCCCACAGGGCTATTAATGTTGAATGTTTAAAGAAATTCGGTGATAGTTGATTTTCCTGTAACGCACTTTCACTGTTCACCGAGATCTCTTCTGTTGCAGACAGTTTCGGAGTACATGTTCGAGAAAACTATAGGCAACCAAGCGAAAGAGGAGACAAAGAGAGCGATCGGAGGTCGTTATATACTGAACGGGAATCAGAATGAGGGAACCCAGAACTCTTCTCAGCAGAGCAACCTCGAAGAGGCAACAATAGCGACAGTGAAGTTCATTCCGGCGACTGATAACAATTATGAGAAGGTTGGTGTTAAGATGAGGAGTGAAATTGCAATAATGCAAACTGATCGATCGCTTTGCAAACTGAGCAACTGCGATTTCCGATGCTTTCCCTTCCTGATTGCTGGAAAGCAACTCACTTTCGACGCAACGAACGCTGAATAATCATATCTGCGCGCTCACGAGGGCACACACTTAGGGTACCAGGAAGCTCGGAAAATTATGAAACCCTGTTGGGAATTACAGCAATTCGTATCCAGAAACACAAACCCATTTCTCCCCTGTAACACAGCACGATTTTGGGGGATGAGGTCACCCCTTGAGAAGATTGAAAATTTTCTATTTTTACAAAATTCGATCTTTGAAATTGAAATTTGCTACTATAGAATAATTGATTGCGGTATCTTTTCTATATCGTTTTTAATTGAAGTTGTTTCATAATTTTCTGAATTTCCTAGCTCGTCGGCCAGCAGCCAGTTTTTCTAAGAGTATGCAATTCGTTGCGTCATATAACGCGAATTCCACATATGTATCCGCGATCGACGATGACCCTTCGAACACGCTTTCACTCGATCTTCGCATAAATGGATACGTCTCCTCGTCTTCGGAACGGATTATTAGGCTGACGTTCACGTTTGCGCAAACCGTTTTGCAGTATCTGCTGATGTTTCAGCTAGATTGGAACGTTCACAAATATTTATTTAAAACTAGCGGGCGATTGCTGAAACAAATTGGCTAGAAGTTTGAGCGTTTTGCCGCTGCACGGAATGGCGCTATATTCAGATTTTCAGCTCCACTGTCATGTAGCGGCATCTAGCGGGAAATTAGCGAAACGAATTGGCTAGTAGTTTCAGCGTTTCGCCGCTGCACGGAATGGCGCTATTTTCAGATTTTCAGCTCCACTGTCATGTAGCGCCATCTAGCGGGCGATTGCTGAAACAAATTGGCTAGAAGTTTGAGCGTTTTGCCGCTGCACGGAATGGCGCTATTTTCAGATTTTCCGGAGGAAATGATTCTTGCCGAATTTCTCACGGTACCTTATGTCGAGAGCGGCAAGAATCATTTGTGGATGAATAAATGTTCGAATAAATGCTCACGCTCGGGGTTTTAGTGTCCCCGCTTTTCCTGCATCATCTTTTTAGCCTGTATTAAAACCCGCGTTATCTTTTAGGCTGAATCAGAGCCTACATAAAAGAGCCTCTTTTAACATAGAAGTAGCATATCCACTCTGACATTATTTGGAATCCGTTGGTGATGATGCTGCTAAAATGATGCAGGTCCTGGTCCAAACTAAAAAGATGATGCAGGTTTTGGTCCAGGCTAAAAATTAGACTAGGGCAAATGGATTCCTAACTTCTCCGTTTAATTGCAGAATGAAACCCAGGGCGACAGTCAACAACGACACTCTAAGCAACTGGTCCAGCCATACCTCCTACCTGTGGATGAAAAACCACCTCGAGAAACCAGTTCGAACGAGTCAGACTCCATGGCTGCTCCAAGACCAGCGAGAACTAGTCAGAACGTAGCCAACGAGACAGTCATCGTAGAGTACTTTCCGTCGCATGAGATTATACTCCAAGAGCCCAGCTCAACGACGAACCTCCCCGGTACTCATGAGAACAGCTTCAATGACTTAGGCTATTCCATTCCTGAGGAACAAATCGATGTAGAATCGGTTGGAGAGTTTGGTCAAAGAGTTCGTGCACCAATCTTGAGACAGAGGAGCAACAGCTTTGCTCGCCTGAAGTCAAGACAGCCTGTCGCCAATGCGTCCTCGCCCGAGGAGCACAGAAAGCACATCAGAAAGCTCCCCAGACCCCTCGTCTCGAAGAAACTGAACATCTCGGAGAACACTCTTAGCACGTACCTGGACCAGCCGGTATTATTCTCATCGGAGCCGCTGAAAGCTCTGAAACAGAAGGACATCGAGGAGGACAATTTTAAAAGCGACTTCCACAAAAGCAATAAAATTCTAAGCCTGCCTTGGACAAGCGAGGAACCGTCCGAGTCCAGCAACAGGGAGCAGAAATTGAGAAAGCAACAAGAGCTGTACAACAGCGGCTCGACCACTTCGAAGGACAGTGCCAGTTCGACAGTGTCACTGGGGAAATTTTCTGGGCCCATTGTGGTGCCGGACTTGCCTCGTCAGAAGAAATACTCTTCCACGACGATCGATTACTTAGGAAACAACGAATTGCCGAAATCAACTCCGTCACCGGAGTCGACGAAAGTGAAGGGACCAGACACGGGATACCTGGCAGCCTCACCAGCCATTTTGAACCCTCTCCAGGTTGGCGTTGCCCTGATGAACGCCGGGCAAGACCTGCGCTCGCTCAACGACGACAAAGAGTTTCAGCGCGAGGCCGAGCCCTCGCAACTTGCCGTTCCCAATTCGGACGGTGCTATCCAAAACGAGTCCACGGACGGTGGTGTCAATCCCCAGGATCAGTTGTCTCAACAGGAACAGATCTCCGAAGTTTTGGCGTCGAACGGTCCCACGCACTCGGTGGAGATTCAGAAATCTGTGGAGATCTACCACACAGCGCCGGTGCACGAGATACACTATCCCATGGAGTATGTTCCAAACAATGAACAGCCTCTGATGAAGCAGGACTACAGAAAGTCGCAGAAGGGTAGGAGACCTGGCCAGGTGAGTATCTACAAGAGTAACGAGATCGCCGACGAGACAGTCCCCTCCAGCAACCTTGATCGAGGTCGTCACGACTACAATGAAAACGACGTTGTACACTCTGCCAGCATCGGCCAGCTGGATCAAGCGCTTAAGTCGAATTTCGGAGCCAGGGATCAGTTGGACAGCAAGATAGTGGTTACGCAGCAGCCTTCAAGGTTGATCGAAGTGCTGCCAAACCTGGTGAACATAGAAACCGCCCAGGGGACTCAGGAGGTGCCTCAAATCCTGGTGAACAAGCCCGCCAGCGATCCGCAAACGGATCAGCAGCTGAGGCTGTTGATGGCCGCGCCTCAGCCGTACCAGGTGGAGAAAATGATCGAGAAGCAAATAACGATCGCGCAACCTTTCCCCGTGCACGTGCCGGTCGACCGAATAGTGGAAAAGCAGATTCGCATTCCTTACCCGGTGCACGTGGAGAAAGTGATCGAGAAGAAGGTGCCGATCGCGATCCAGAGGGTGCTCGTTCCGTTCCCGATCCACTTCAGGGTGCCGCAACCGGTTCCGATTCCGGTGGAGAAGGTTGTAGAGAAGCCTATACCCGTGCCTGTGCCAGTGGAAAAGGTCGTGGAGAAGCCGGTGGTACACGTCGCAAGGCCGTATCCCATAGATGCAGCAAAGTTCGTTAAATCAGTGGCGATCCCGATCTACAACGTTCAGAACGACGGGAATTACCAGCAATTGATCAGACAGCAACCCTTCCAAACGCTACCCTCGTACGGGCCTGCGAACGAGGATCAAGGTTATTTTAATAATTCCACGCAACTCTACGGTCTTGGTTACGCCCTGAACCGGCCCCTGATCAGGCAACCCGTGGTACACGCGCTACCAAAGAAGTTTGGATCGTACGGATCACAACAGTACTCCCATTCGTACTCGATCGGAGGCAATGGTGGTAATACCGTGACTTATGGGAGGGTCGAGAAGGATAAGATCCTTGATGAATACGTGGGTCCTGTACCGAGGAAAGTACCCATTGGTATCCAATCCAAGTCCATACAGTACACTTCGGATATCCAAGCAACCTTGAGGAGAACCAGGCAGGACGGAGTGATTGGGAATACTGGCAGCTTTAGACAGTCCAAGATGGAGTATGGTTTCAAGCCACCTATGGTACCGTCTGTTCAATACGACGAGCAGACCGCCACCAAAGTGGAGTAGTAGAGATTGTAAAAAGTTCTGGGAACAAATTATTTATTGCGGTATGATTGAAAATTTTGAAAAAAAAGGGTGCGGGTTTCTAACGCCCTACAACCTCCCCTTTTAGTCGCCTCTTACGACAAGCAGGAGATACTGTTGGTGAATTCTGTTCCCCACCAACTGGGACGGAGAGAGAAAAGTTTGTTTAATTTTCTCCTATTTTTCCTCCGACGCGCGGTCACCACCACCCATCCCTTCTCCACGGTACGCGAACGATCGTTGTTTTACTGCCGTAAGCGCAACGCGTTTAATCTCACTTCCCGCGCTGTAGATCCAACTTGCTTCAAAAATTTAATTTCTATATTCTTAACGGATATATTCTTAAGGATATACGAACAAATCAAAGTATTAGATTTATTATGTATCGAAGAAATTAATGTTCATTGGATAAGTTCATACTCGCGGATCTACTGAATTAATTGTACGATTTAGGCGTTGAAGACTGATAGGCATAATGATATAAAAGAACGAGGAAAAAGATATCGAATTTTATGCTAGTGCTGTACATTGGAATTGAAAATGTTTTTGCAATTCAATACGTAGGGTAACTGAAAAGCTTTTTGATGCCATCGCATTGAATAAATGTAAATTAAGTTTGTAAAGAATATGTAAAAATATATCGTTAAAGGTCCCTTGAAATTGACATTGATATAAATATAATTATGAATTCTTTTTTTTTTTCTCGAATATACTGACATATAAACGAACGTATTACATAAGTTTTGTAAGTTTTGTACTTTAATCTTTGATAGATTAAGATCCATTTTCTGTAAATGTCATCGTTGATTAAAGTCTTTTTTTATACTGTAAAAATGGTGGTCGAACTTACTGTTGTCCTCTTCCTCCTGCAAATGGAAGGAAAGTGCGTGGTTAAACTTTAGTTTATTCTTGGACGGTACCTGTTTAATAGTCGAACAATAATTAACAATCATCATCTCGCCGGCTCGATAAAAAAATACAGAAAATACTGATACAATTAAAAAATAAAATTAGGACACTCCGGAGCCCCGCCCAGGATAAAATTATCACCGAGGATGCTGAGGCGCAATAATTTACCCATACGCTCGTACATACATATACAATATACATACGTGTATGAATATACACATATATATATATATATATATATATTTTTTTAAAATTGATATATATTTTTTTAAAATTTATATATATATATATATAACTTTATGTATAATCTGTAAAGGTGAGTCAGTGCCGCTCATTCTCTTGGAAAGATCTATGTACAACGCTCATGTTACATTATTATAGTTAAAAAGAAAAAAAAAAGATTGTACAGTAGAAACTTGATTACCGTATAAATCGCTGCTCACTTTAGTCGACACTGTCAGGCATCAAAAACACCGATACACTATAGTGAAAGTTGATGGACGCTGGTAGAGAAAAGAAAATGGCCGATCAAGAGTATATTAACAATCTGTATAATTTTATGGAATGTACAACAACAAACTCCAGATATTCCAAAGCTTACAATTACGTTCTCCCTAGAAAATACTTCTCTTACTAACCATAATCGAGATTCTACTGTACCGGCGTGAATGAAAAAAAAACGCTCTTCCGGGTTTTTTCTTTCTTCTTTCCCCCTCTTAACATTTCCCCTCCTCACCCCGTCCGAGGCGTACACGCTTTTGTTCGTTCGACAATAAAAAAAAAAAAACAAGATCGCTTCGCATATACTCGGTTACCCAATTTGTAATTTTACGGATCACAGCTGCTACGGAAGAAAAACTGTACACCGACGATGTTCTCCGCGCATAATCTAGACGAAAAAAAAAAAAATAATAAAATGTACAACATAACAACGTTCACGCGGCCGAGCAAACATCGAGAGAAGAAACGGTGGTGAAAAACACAGAGCATTGTCTTTTCCTTTTTTGTTCGTTTCCGGGGTGTTTTTTTCCTTCTTTTTTTTTTTGCGCGCGACAGAGATTCGTCCCTCCCTCGAAAAGAAAGATAGAAGACTCTTGTCTCTGGTGAGGTGACTCGATGAGGCCCTGTCCCTTAAATTAACAATCGCCTTTCCTATGCTTTGTTTCGACAATCTTTCTGCCCTTTCGTGCCTCGAGCTGCCTCCGAAAAAAAAAAATAGTATGGAATGTTTTGTTTCTTTATGGTACATGGACAACGTGAAAATAATATTCTGCGATAATCGTATTTACAAGACTTACAAATCGCACCTAAAATGACACGACTCGCCATTCGCTGCGCTTTAATCTCAAACCGGTTCCAACGTATTCCGAACGTTCGTTGCAACGTCTGAGTTTGTTCAGAGAATTCGTTCGTACCGGGTACTAACGTGAGAAGGAAGTGTAACGAATGCGAGATCATCCCTATGCAGAAGCAGTGGCGCAGTCAGACGAACTATCCGAGCTCCTCCCCCCGACAACGCGCAGGAAACATGCAACTAAGCAGTGCTAAAAACGCGCCGCAATTTCATCGCACGACCTTCACAAAGATCCTTTGTTCCCGGCTCATTCATCGTTCGATTACAACCGATAAAAACACATTCAGTCTTATGCTTAATAGAAATTCTTGTCCCGTCAAGCTGTGGATAAAATCTATCTAAAAACTTGATTAAAATAAAAATTTTCTCTGTTGCCACCTCCCCCGGCATCGGATTACATGCTTACTATTAGCTTTGAGTCTTGATTGGTCTATATAATGATCGATAACAATAGAGATAAAATGAGGAATATAATATTAATATCAATAGTGTAAAATGTCTCGCCGTAGAAGTCCGTTCGAAGAGTGTAAAATCGGGTGGTCAGTCAAGACTCAATCTAATATCGTTACAACATAATATAACAATCTCTCGGTCGAGGTTTCCCCGCTGTTGCTTCGTCTCCCTCCTTTCTAACTACGTCACTGCGCGAAAGAGTTTAAACTATCTAACATTCGGACTTGTCTTCCTCGACCAACTGCTGCGTGTCCTTCCCCGAGTCGATGGGCGTCGGGTCGAGTTCTCTTCTCTTTAGATGTAGCTGCGGTGGTTCTTTGTGCTGGATGCTGGACGGCTTCATCTCAGCCGGTAACTCGTACATGCTGCTGGCACCGGTGCCATTAGTGCCGCCGGTTTCCGTGTTTACCGCGTCGTACATGGGGTTGCTAAAGTCCCTGTTCTTGTTGCTCACGTCGCCAAGGTTGTACTCTACGTCCAGAGGTTCCTGTTACAAACAATCGACAACTGGCGTTAAGATTTATCAAATAAAACCTCTTATTATTGAATACTATCAGGTTGTTGCGCATGAAATTGTCCAATCTTTAACACTCCTCTAACTAAACTTATCAATGATTTAATTGTCCCGTAAAGGCCGGTTAACAGGGGAATCTATACATCAATTTTTACACACCATTCTTTCATGGGCAGGTACGCCAAACTCAACGTTACTGCCCTGTCTGAAGGACACACTCTGAGCACCGGTTAGACTGCCCAGACCGCCAGGTTTGCCACTGAAAATTAAGCGAATACGAGTTAGAATATATCTTCGAGAAACCTAGCGTTAAGGAAGTACTTTTGATGTTGCAAATGCGCTTACAAAGGCCGTTTCTTGAGCACCATAATGACAGCAGCAGCTCCCAGGAGGACTAGCACGGAGATGATGATGGGAATGACGATGGCAGCGGTGGCGTTGCCTGATCTGGCAGCGACCAGACCCACTTCGCAGAATTCTCCGTGGAAGAAGGCGGGGCAGGAGCATTGTAGCTTGTAGTCCTCTCCCTCTTGACACAAGCCACCGTTTCTGCAAGGGCAGATTCTCGGTGCAGGCAATGGCCTCTCGTTCGTTGCGTCGCAGTGCCGTTCGTTTCGCGGGAAACTGCCTGTCTGAGGGAATGGACCGATGCTGTCCGAGCAGAGACATCGGGTTCCGCCGGGTATAGGTACGCAGAGATGCGTGCATTGATCGTCGTGACAAAGATTCATCACGGAGGAGTTGTATCTCAGTGGATGGTACACTCTGACTCCTCCGGGTTCAGCTATGTCGGTGATGATAACCTGCGGCACGCCCCTGCCGAACTTGTCTTGCCTAATCAGCTGGCCATTCATCGCGGTTGTCCAGTACAGACTGCTCTCGAAAACGTCTAGAGACACTGGGTGCTTCAGAGTGTCACCCCTCAGGATTACCTTCCTGTTCGAACCATCCTGCAAGGAAACCGCTCGTTTAGAGAAAAGGATTTCAAACAGGGACTAAAAACAGTTGTAACAGTTCCATAGTAATTTCTAACACCTTTCAGTCCCCGATTTCAAGCTCTGATTGACATCAACAAAACAATCTTACCTGTTCGATGGACTCGATGGTGTTCAGCTTGCTGTCAGCCCAGTAAACAACGTGGCCCATGGAGTAGTCGATGGCGAGCGCAGTCGGGTGTTCGATTCTATCGTTGACCAGCTCCTTCCTTCTGTCGCCGTCCATCCAGGCGACCTCTATCTTCGGCAGGCTACCAGCGTCCGCCCAAATGGTTTTGCCCAACTCTGGGTCTAGAACTATGGAAGTTGGAATCTGCAGGTCCACCGTCACCAAGCTTCGACGATACCTGCCGTCAGCTTTCGAGACCATTATGCGACCGAACAATGTCGGCCCCGTCGTGTCAATCTCGGTCCAATACAGATTACCGTTAATCCAATCCACCGCCAAACTGGTGGGCGATGATTCGCCTGAAACGAGGATACTCGTTGTATTTAACTCTCATTGAAATTATCAACCCGTTGCACTCGAAGCAATTTCAGCTATTTCAGCTTGGAAACCAATACGGAACCAATTTTTGTTCGTACAATACTTAAATGTTTAGAGCGATCTCATTCGAGTGCAACGGGTCGGGTTCAACTATGAAAATGAAATTACTCTTTATGTTAAGATCCTGCGCGAATCCTATCTTCGCTTGGCCGCCCTTCGCGTTCAGCATGTAAGACCTCTTAATGGTGCTATCGTGACTATCGATCCAGAACACGTACTCTGCTTTCGGATCGAAGTCGATGTCCTTCACCCTCTTCTCGTCGGCGATCACCTCGAGCTCGTCTCTCTTGTGAAGGTCGTAGGCTCGAATTTCCGGTCCGTTCGCGAACAGCACCATTCCATCGGTGCCCAAAGCTTTGCAAACTCCGCTGCGGCTATCAGAGAGCTCGAAGCCGTCTCTGCACGAGCAGGAATAGGTGCCGTTCAAGTTGGTGCAGATCTGGGAACACTGGTGTTGACCAGTGGTGCATTCATCGATGTCCTCGCAATGCTTCCTATTGTCCTGCGAGATTATGTAGCCAGGGTAACAAGCGCAGATGTAACCACCGCCGGTGATATTGTGACAGTAGTGAGCGCAGCCGCCTTTGTTGATGTCCAAGCACGGTTTATTATGGTCTGCAAAGAGTTTGTTTATCAGTGACAGTAAACGGGCAACAAAGCCTGAAGCGGATCATCTTAAACCACTCGTACGTAAGGGGTAAGGCAAGTATACTTACGGCAACCCAACTCGTCGGACGAGTCACCGCAATCATCGGCAAAGTCGCAGAGTTTGGTACGCTCGACGCATTTCTTGTTGGAGCAAGTGTACTCGGTTATGGGATCGCACGGGTTGATCTTGGTCGCGCACATTGTCATGTTGTTCTCATCGGATCCGTCGCCGCAATTGTCAAAGCCGTCGCACAATTGATACTTGGCGATGCACTTGTGATTTGCACACTGGAACCTCCTCGTTGTATCGCATTTAAAGTTTTCTGAGGGATATGTCGTCCAGTTAATTACTTTGATGCATTGGTTGCAAGATTAATAAGACCACAACAGATTCGTATGTATCGAGATATTCTGGATACAAGGGTATAGTCCGGACAAAGAGATATAGGGTTAAAATTTTAACAGAACATGCTTTAGCTCGACTATACTCTTACAGCTATACCCGGCTGTTCCTTTTACTGGAATGAACGCGTGCAAAATGATTTGCAGTCTTACGGTTAGCAAGATAGGCAGCCTTACCGCACATATTTCGATTCTCGTCGGATCCATCGCCGCAGTCGTTGCTGCCGTCGCATACGTCGGTGAGATAGACGCACACGTTGTTGTCGCATTCGAATTTCGACGGTGGGCAATGCCTCCCACCTGGATACCTTGGAGGGCATCCAATCTCATCGCTCAGATCCCTGCAGTCCGTTGTTCCATCGCATCGCAGATAGGAATCTATGCAATGTCCGCTCGCGCATTGGAATAAATAATTCTGTAATAAAAAGAGGCACAGATTAAATATGAAAATAAATTAAGCTAAACCAGAAGGTACCGTGGTGCACTTTAAGTACCTTGCACACGAACGTCTGGCATCCCTTCTCGTCGCTGTTATCGCCGCAATCATCCTCGCTGTCGCACCTCCATCGGGAGGCAATGCATTTGCCATTGTCACAGCGGAACTCTGACTCGGAGCACTCCCTGTAACGATTCTTGCACAAGGCCTCTGCCTCGTCGCTGCCATCCCCACAGTCGTCGGCGAAGTCGCAGAGCCATTGTTTAGGCACGCATCTGTTATTAGCGCATTTGAAGTCCATCTTCAAATCGCACTTGAGACAATTCTCAGGCAACTCGTCGGATCCGTCGCGACAGTCGTCTTTACCATCGCAGAACAGCCATTTCGGTATGCAGCGATAGTTAGCATGACCTGGACAACGCTGCCAACCCGTGGTGCAGTTTCTCTGACGACACATGTAGGCTGGCTCGTCGCTGTCATCGCCGCAGTCGTTGTCAGTGTCGCACATCCAGACTTTCTGGATACATTTACCGTTCTTGCAAGTAAACTCGGTGTTTGGATCGCATGGTCGATTGTCTGCGTTTCAAGATCAATCGTTAATTAATGAAATTAACGTACAAGATTTATAAACTCTTGGACAAATAGGCGAGCGTCAATGCTTACGGCAAATAGCAGGATCTTCGTCGCTGGCATCCTTGCAATCAATGTCCCCGTCGCATTTCCACGACTCGTGGATGCAACGACCATTGGACTTGCATTTGAACTCTAGCTCACCGCATTCTAATGAACACAATTCCTCGTCGCTGTTGTCACCGCAATCATCAACGCCATCGCACACTGCCACGCTAGGTCTGCAATTGCCATTCGGACACTGGAATACACTGGGACGACACACTCGTGCTGGACAACTCGTTGGCTCATCGGAGCCGTCTTTGCAGTCTTTTTCGCCGTCACATCTTCAATTAAACACATCTGAATATTAGTACTGAACTTAATGTATTCGCCGTGAAACAGTATTATGAGCCAGGCACGTGCATAACTTGATAGCTAAACTTGATGGCTAAACATAAAGATTATTATTATTACTTACTTCCAATACCATGGTATGCATTTCTCATCGGGCGATCCACACCGATGCTGGCCAACGGTGCAGTTGGCCTTGCAGGTCTTGCCATCGCTCTCCAATATGAACTGGTTTGGACACGCACACTTGTACGAGGTGACACCAGGTTGACCGTAGCCCTCCAGCAAGTAGGAACTCGCAGGTGGTGAGATCAAGCAGAGATGAGAGCAGCCACCATTATCCAACGCACAAGGATTCTTGTAAGCCAATTGTCGCAGGGGATGGTAGGCATGAATGTCGTAAGGTCTATGAGTGGTGTTGCGCAACAGTCGAATGTTGTTTCCAGAGAATTTCTCAGCTCGTTGGATAGCCTTCAAGTTCCAATCTGTCCAGAAGATGAAGTCGTCGAAGACAGTGATGGCGAAGACGTGTGGAACAGCGTTTCCTGTGAGGACCTTCCTCCTGTTATGACCCTCCAAATCAGCGAATGCTATGTAGTCCAAGTGAGCATCTGCCCAGAAGATCTTGTCAGTGAAGTAGTCGATGGTTAGGGCATTTGGCCAGGCGATGTCGTCCTCCCAAGTGAGGATCCTTGTGAAGTTGCTGCCATCCATTCCCACTTTGCCTATGTATGCCTGCAGAAAACAATTATCAACATCATACGGTAAGACATTAAAACTATTGAATTCTATTTTCCTGAATGTTCAAAGTATGCTTATGGTTTTGCTAATGTATGTCAAAACCTATAATTAAATAATTGATAAATGTTTTTACCTGAAGATGCCAGGAAGTGAAGTACAAGTACCCAGTGCCAGGATGCACAGCGATAGCTCGTGGGTCTGCTATGCCAGATAACAAAGTCTTCCTGTTCGTCCCATTCATTTCAGCAACATCCAGATGCTTAGCGTGTCGATCCAACCAGTACAACTTAGCACCGACCCAATCGACTGCTATGCCTTCTAGTCCAAGGCTGTCATGCCTGATAATAGGCTCTTTCTCGCCTCCTTTGATCGGGGCTCTGAAACCGAACGTTTCTGTGAAAAGCACATTCCACATTCCAACCAACCGAGGTACATCAACAGAAAGTTACCTGAATATGGTCTTGGCAGTAACGTCACAGAAGTACAACATCTCTGACTTATAGTCAGCGTCCAGAGCAACAACATTGATCAGATCCTGATGCATCAGGCTGTAATTGGATGCATCAATGGACATGTTCCTGACGTAATACTTGTTCGTGAAAATGATCCAAGGCTTGATGTTGTCCCGCCTCTTGCAGGTGTGCTCATCAGCAGCACGCTCGTACCAGAACTCGTTGCACTTGCAATAGAAACTGCCAGGGGTGTTCTCGCAACGCTGGCTGCACACTTCTGGCGTCTCCAGACATTCATCTATGTCCTCACAGGCTTTGCCATCGGGTAACAGTCTGTAACCAGGGCTGCAAAAGCAGAGGTAGCTGGTGGGTGTGTCCACGCACAAGTGTCCACACTGATTCATTTCCACTTGGGCGCATTCGTTCACGTTGCAGTGAGCAGGCTCGTCGCTCTCATCCGCACAGTCAGGCTCCTTGTTGCAGACCAAACGCTGATCAATGCAGTTCCCAATGGCGCACATGAACTCTCCCGGGTTAGGACAAGTGGTGTTCTTCGCTTTCGACGCTATATTAACAGGAACAATATTTTGTACCAATAATTTCTTTCATGCTAAGGGAGTATTCCCATCGGGAGCCGTCAATTGTTTAAAACTGATAGCTCTGAATGGAAATACCCCCTTAACACTAGGTTTACCGAGCACTAAAAGTGACTATTTTTACATTACTCTGTAAAAATAAAATGTCTTTAGAATCTCAATAATCGTAAATTAAAAATATTAGAACGCGTCATTTTGATGCGTAAACCTAATGTTAAATGAAGTATACTAAAGAGAGTGCACTCACGACATCCATCCTCGTCCGAATGATCCCCACAATCATCCTGACCATCACAACGGAACGGTTTCCTGATGCATTTGAAGTTGCGACAGGCGAACTCTTGGCTGGTGCAAGCCTTGTACTTAGAGCTGCAGAATTTCCCTTCGTCGCTGCCATCGTTACAATCATTATCATGGTCGCAGAGCCAATTCTGATTCAAGCAACGACCATTGTCGCAAGTAAACTGATCGTCTGCGCAGGGCACTGGCGGAGGGCAATGGTGCTGAGTCACATTCTCGTCAGCCCCATCAACACAATCCGGATCTCCATCGCACAACCACTTTTTAGGAATACACTGAGCCCTGTTCCAAACTTTGTTCGCCGTGCAGGTGAACTCTGTCTCTTCATCACACTTTCTGTCGTTGCACTGGTGTCTTTCATCCTCGTCAGAATTATCCAAGCAATCGTTGTCCCCGTCACAGATGTAAAGCCTGGGCACACAGTTGCCATTGTCGCAGGTGAACAGATCTCCAAAGCAAGTTCTACTCTCCGACTGACAGTAATCTGGTGGTTCATCGCTGCCATCCGGACAGTCTTCGTCTCCATCGCAGTGCCAAGTGGCTGGGATACACCTGTAGTTCGGACACCTGAAGCTGTGCTGCGGACAGACTCTCTGAGCGCAGTGCAGGGGATTCTCATCGCTATTGTCCCCGCAATCGTTATCACCATCGCAAAGCCAGTAGGGTTCCACACAGATGTTGGTCTTGTCGCATTTCAGATGGTTACGGGGACAGGTGGTGTTCATGGGACAGCGTTCGTGTGTCTCGTCCGAGGTGACATTGTCCTTACAGTCGTTGATACCATTACAGACCAGATAATCCGGGATGCAGCGCTGGTTCGCGCAGGTGAACTCACCCTCGTCGCAAGGAGGATAAACGCAGCCTTCCTCATCGCTGCCGTCGCGACAGTCGTTCTCGTGATCGCATTTCCATGTCTTGAAGATGCATCTGCCGTTGTTGCATCTGAACTCATTGGGGCTGCACGAGTGGTAGGAGCAATAATTCGTGTCCTCGTCGGAGTGATCTCCGCAATCGTCATCGCCGTCGCAGGCCCACATCCTGGAGGTGCAGCGACCATTTCTGCAGGCAAACTTGCTGGAGTCGCAGGTAACGTTCTTGGGCACGCACATTCTGTCTTCGTTCACGAGCCGACTGTTATCATCGCACTTGCACTCGACGGATCCGTTCACGCCTGGATGACAGGACTGATCGCAACCACCGTTGGAGATATTGCAAGGATTCACTTGGCACTGTTGCCTGTCCGCAGAGTAAATGTGCAGATCTCGTGGTGAATCGTCCAGCCGTTTCACCAGCTCCACCTTGTTGGCACCAGTGTGCTTCTCCGCGCGATAAACGCCCCTCAGCTGGAGGTCCGTCCAGTAGATATGTTCTCGGAAGACGGTTATGGCGAACGGGTATATGGTCGCACTGACTAGAACTTGACGGTTGCTACCGTCCAACTCGGAACGTTCAATCCTCTCGCGAACCGCATCGGTCCAGTACAGCATAGAATCGTCGTAATCGATGGCCAAGCCGCTCGGCTGAGAGAGATCCTTGTCGATGATCGCTTTCTTCAACGAGCCCGCCATGGTGGTTCTGAAAATCTTCCCCGAGGTGCCGAAGTGGCCCCAGTCGGTAAAGTAGAGAGACCCATTGCAAGGATCGACTACGATCGCTCTGGGCCTGTCCACCCTAGCAATCATCACCAGATTCGAGCCGTCGAGATCCATAGCGTAGATGCTGTTGTTCGAGGAATCGGTCCAGTACACTTTCTTCTGGGTCCAGTCGTAAGAAATCCCCTCTGGATTGATGCCTTTGCTGATCAGAGTGTGGATGTCTGACGAAGATGGATGTTCCGCCTGCATCCAGGCGATCTTGGCCCAGGGTCTAATCTGTGTGAACAGCAACTTCTTGTCCTGATAGTCGAAGTCAACGCCAACCACATTGGTCAAGTTCCCGACAGCGGGGAACGGCACGGCTGTCACTTGAGGATTCAAATCTATGGCCCTGATCTCTGTTCTAGTAGCGAACACCAAATACTCGTCCACGGTTTTACAGCTGGTTGGATGAGGCGCACGAGGACTGTACTCTGCCAGTTTGCCAACAGCACAGTCGCACGTGTACTCCATGACGGGCGATGTCGTAGACGTAGCCATTTCCTTGGGCATAGCGAAGCAAAGCTGCTCGCAGCCTGCAATCCCACCTGGAACGCAAGGATTGGTAGGATCGGATGGCTGACTGCTCTGATCAAACATGACGATGTCCCTCAATTTTTGTAGGTTTGATCTCACCGTAGTTGGTGGAGTCTGAGAGTTGTTGGCGCGTTTGCTGGCCTTGAACACCGTCGCCAAGTTTCTGTCCACCCAGTACACATCGTTACCGTAAATAGCAACTCCCATGGGATTCGGCAGGTTGCGTCTGATGATCTCCCGATTGCCCCCGGTGTACGAGACTTTTTGAATAGTGTCTTGCTTAGAGTCGACCCAGTAGACGTCGTGAGTAGAAAGATCGATGGTTATATCCCTAGGAGTGCTTATGCCAGAGGTGACTATGGGCACCCAGTTGCTTCCGTCCAAGTAAGCCTTTCCCAACTTAGGGTATTGGCCGTAGTCTATCCAGTACAGGTACCGTTTGATTGGATTCACAGCCAGCTCCCTGGGCGAGTCTGTAGTCTTCTTCACGAGGACTTTCCTGTTGCTGCCATCGAGTCTGCAGACTTCAACGTAATTATCATGAGGGAACACGTTAGTGAAGTACAGGTTCCCGGCTATCCAGTCGATAGCCAAGCCTCTGATGCCGTTCGAACCTATTCCCTGCTTGACCACGTGCTGCAGCTCGGTGCCGTTAGGCCTGACACGGAATATACCATTCCAGAATCCCCTGTTGAACTCTACCCAGTAGATCCAGTTGCCAGCATAATGCACATCGACATGAAGAATGTGATGTCCGACCCCAGCAATGGGCACCATGGCTTCCTTCGCGTCTTCCAGACTGTACCCCCTCGCCACGTCCAGCTGGGTCACCACAGCGAAGGTCTTGAACGGTTCACAGGATGTGTCGTTGACCTTGCGGTACTCCATGCCGCAGGCGCAAACTCTTGTGCCTCCGGAAGCTGGTAAACATATCTGCTCGCAACCGCCATTGTTCCCGAAACAAGGATGATCTCCGGTGACCCGTTTCTTGTAGATGGTCAGCGTCTTCAACTCGGAGTCGTTATCGATTATGGTCGTGGGATTGCCTCCGTCAGGGAGATCGACTCTTTCGATCTTGTCGTACCGCGGATCAAGAAGATACAACCTGGACTCGTGAACAGCTAGAGCCTTGGGCAAAGCGATGTTCTCCTTGACAATAGTTCGACGATTCTGACCGTCCGTTGAGATAGCCACAATCAAAGCAGGGAACGAGGAGCTGAAGTAAACGGTCTTGCTAGGAATGTCTATCGTTATAGCTTCCGGTCTTGAAACGTTGTCCACCAGTACGATGGGGTTTGTGCCGTCCATGTTGACTCTGCCGATCTTCATTGGTATTCCAAAGCTACCCTCGTCCACCCAGAATATATGTCCCTCCAATGGATCCACGCACATGGCCTTGGGCTTAGCTACAGAAGTCTTGTTCCCATCGTTCGCCAGGATTATGGTTCTGTACCTGTTCTTGCCGTCAACCTTGATGGCCTCGATGTTGGACGCGAACTTGTTTCCGATGAACAGGTTCCTTCCCAGCCAGTCGAAGGCCATGGCAGACGGTGCACCGACTATTCCAGTGTCTCCTAACGGATTAGGGAATTCGGTTCGGTTTCCTCCACTGTAGGGAGTCGTGTAGATCGTACCGTTTTCGTCGTCGTCGTCTTTGGTCTGTAACCAGTAAATCATTCTCTCTTTTCTATCATAATCGATGAACCTGCCTCCCTCGACTCCCACGACCGGGGTTATGTAGCCCGTCTTGGTGCTGCCTGGCACCAATGACACGTCCACTATCTGCGAACCCCGTAGCACCATAAGGTACGGTGTCTCTTCCTCCTGACACTGTCCGGTGAAAAGCAACCGGAAGCCTATCTGGCACTTGCAGCTGTAACCTCGAGGAGCTGTCGGCGATAGAAGACACAAATGAGCACAGGTGGCATTCGCGCAAGGATTAGGCGTGATCGGTTGCAGGATTGGGTGGTGCACGTGAATAGACAGCGGTTGCGATATCAGATGAGACACGACCGTTTGATTAGCTCCGTAGAATTTGTGAGCAGCGAGGACCCGGTTCAGCTGCCTGTCCGTCCAGTACATGGTATCCTCGAACAGAGTCAGCGAATGAGGATGCAGCAGATAATGCGAGCTCGCCAACACTTGGATCCTCTTGGTCCCGTCGTACAGGCAGGTATCGATGAAATCCAGTTTACTGTCGGCGAAGTATATCCTCTTGTTCGCTATGTCCAAAGCAAGACCGTTGGGCCAGTAGATCTTGGTGCTAATGATGGTGGACCTGTTAGTGCCGTCCATTCCGATCCTTTCGATACGAGGATTCTCGCCCCAGTCTGTCCAGAAGAGCCACCTTGCTCCGGGACTGGGGTCCAGACACATACCTCTGGGCTGGGTGATGTTCTCCTTCACGAGTATCATTCGACTGGCACCGGTCTCCTTGGCTACCTCGATGGTGTTCAATTTCGAGTCCAACCAATACAAATTCTGACCGATCCAATCGTAAGCAAGACCTTCCACCAAGTCCAAGCCAGTGGATATAACGTCCTCAGGATCGGTACCCCTGTCCAACCTGGATATCTTCTTCAGCTTCATGTCCGACCAGAAGATCGTACCCGTGTGCATATTACTAGCAGTCGCTACAACGTTCTCCACATTAATCGGTACCCTCTGGAGCGCCTGATCTTGCAGATCTGCCACCAGAATCGTGTGTCTATTCGATATGATCAAGAAAGCAGCGCTGTGGTTCAAAGCTTTGCAGGTGTGCTTGTCCTTCTCCAGGATATACCCGTCGACACAATTACAGTAATAGCCTCTTTTGATATTCGTGCAGACCTGGGAACACCGTCCGGGAGGATCGCACTCGTTCAGATCCTGACAAGTGTACCCATTCTTGCTGAGTTCTTCCCCAGGCGGACAGACGCACTGTTTACCCATGGGCGTCTCGATGCATTCATTACTGCAGTATGCTGCTCTGTGACTGCACTCGTGGAAGTCGCATCCTGGGCCTTCGTCAGCTCCGTTTGGACAATCGAACTTCCCATCGCATACACTGGTTATGTTCACGCACATGTCGGTTACATTAGGACACTTCCACTGTTGGGAGCCGCACTTGAACTCCGGCGACGTGCAGGCATGCAGCTCGGTATCTTCGTCGGACCCATCGCCGCAATCATCCTTCCCGTCGCAGATGTAGGCCTTGAACAGGCACTTCTCGTTCGCGCATTTATAGAATCCAGGTCGACAACCGACATTTCGACAGGGACCCGGTTCGTCGGATTTATCCAAGCAATCGTAGGTCCCGTCGCAGTACCAGCTCCTAGGTATGCATATGGCCGAGCTGACGCACTGAAATTGTTTGTCAGCGTTGCACTGATCTGGCGCCAACGTGGGACAACCGACTTCGTCGCTGCCATCGTTGCAATCAGAAATTCCGTCGCATTTATACGAGTCTAGGACGCACATTCTCTGATCAGCGCAGGTGAATTGAGTGCTGAGACAGGTGACCGGAGGACAGTCCATCTCATCCTGTTGGTCGAAGCAGTCGTTATCACCGTCGCAGACCCAGGACTGCGGTATGCAGTGTCCTGACCTTGGACAGGTGAACTGGAAATACGAGCAGGTCTTTGCCACGCAGAAGTCGCCCTCGTCAGAGCTATCCCCGCAATCATTTTCCGAGTCGCATTTCCAAGTGCTCGGTATACACCTGTTATTATTGGCGCAGGCGAACTGATTCGCGCTGCAGTTCACGTTCGGGCATTCTGCTTCGTCGCTGTAATCCCCACAATCATTCTCAGAATCGCAGCGGAAGCTCATGGGCACGCACCTGCCGGACCAGCACTGGAACTCGTTCGGTCCGCAGGTAGGTTTCGTACAGTTCTGTTCGTCGCTGTTGTCCAAACAGTCGTTCTCGCCGTCGCAGACCCAGGTACGAGGAACGCACCTCTGGTTCGCACATGTGAAGTCCCAGGCGTTCGGGCAGGCCTCCAAAGGCGGTTCAGCATTCGGATCGGGGACGCAGTTCCTGTCCCCGGATAGACGTTCACCGTACGGGCAGCCGCAGACTTTGGTCAGCCTGGTGGTTCCGTATCTGTTCGTGTTGTTCTGGGGAATGGCGAAGCACAGCTTTTGACACCAGCCGTTGTACACAGCGCAGGGATGAACAAATCGAGAGCTCTGTATACTACGGCTGAATACTTTGACCCCGTACAATCTATTGGTAGCTGGCTCGCGGACCAAAATGGCTTCCTGTTCGCCGGTTCTCTTGTGGAGTCGAATGATCGCGTCCAGGCGCCAGTCCGTGATGTACATCCACTCTTTATGAATGGCTATGGAGAAAGGATGTCTGATCAGCCTGGAATTAACCGTGCGGATGTCCGTGCCGTTAAGGTTGGAATGTTGAACGTGATCCAGCAAAGCGTCGCACCAGTACAATCTATCTTGTTCGAAGTCAATGGCCAAACCATTCGGCCAACCCAACGTCAAGTTTTTGAAGACCATCAGATTAGACCCATCCGTGTAAGCTCTGCTGATGTTTGCTGGTCTGTCCCACTCGGAGAAGAAGATGTAGCCTTCGTTGGGATGGATCACAATGGCTCTTGGTCGTTTTAAGTTCTTCAACAGCGTTCGGCGGTAAGTAACGTTCCTAGTGCTGAGAACGTTCAAGGTTCCCTTGCGCGAGTCAATGTAGTAGAGGTTCTTCGCCTCCCAGTCGACCGCCAGGCCTTCGACACCCTCGTTCTGGCTGGCTAGTACGATCTCCCGGCCGGAACCGTTCTGGTGAATTCGGTAGATCACATCCTGCAGTACGTCGCTATAGTAAATGTATCGATCGCGAGCATCGTAATCCAGTCCCACGAATCTGGCGCTCTTCGAGACCACAGGCAAAATGGCATCGCTGAAGCCTTCCATCACCGGATCCAGTACTCTACCTTTAATGAACCTCTGCTGGGAATACATCAAAAACTCTTGGACCACGTTACAGTTCCTCTGATCCCTCGAGAGCGTCCAACCGATATTGCAGGCGCACCGATACCCCAGTCTATTCTCCTGATCGCTGGCCGCAGTCACGATACACATATGCTGACAGCCTCCATTGTTATTGCCACAGGGATTCGAAACTTTCTTCTGGATTAGCGGGTGCAGAGCCTTGATGGACTTTGCGTCTCTCATTCTGTACACGGTCTGCAACGAATCTCCTTGTCCTCCCTGCCCCCGGTCCCCCCTGTACTTGTCCATGCTCAAAATGGCTTGCTTCGTGTTGTCCGTCCAGTAAATCTTGTTCTCGAACATCGTCAGCCTCGTCGGCGAAGGAGTGTGAGATCCTCTGAGCACCATCACTCTGTTCTTCCCGAGGTAGTTAGCCGTCTCGATGTAATCCAACTGGGAATCACACCAGAAGATTCTCTGGGCGATTATGTCAACCGCCACGCCGGACACGTTGTAAGCCGCCTCGGAGATCACTGGGAAAGCTTGGGTGCCATCCATGTTGGCTCTTACAACCTGTTTGCCGTCGGCAACGAACATGTAACCCACAGTCGGGTCCAGGGCGATGTCTGCTGGATGGGTTAAGTTCGAACCCAGAGCTATACCGTGAAACTTTCCATCTAACTCGAACACGTCGATCTTCTGCACTGCTGAGTCTACTACGTACAGCTTCTCTCCTATCCAGTCCACGGCGACAGCCACCGGGCTCCAAGAGCTTGCTAAGAAGATGTCCACGTTCGAGCCTGCGTCCTTGCCGTTCAGTGGCTGACAGTGCACCTTTCTGATTTTCACGTCGCTCCAGATGAGCAGATCACGAGAATATAGGTAGTCCACTCCGCTCGCACTGGTCGTGTTCGCAACGACCGTTCGGTCCTCGCCGGTTGGGGACATCCTCCATATGGCGCGTTCCTGAGCGACTAACAATTCCAAGGACGCGCCACCCTCGATGACCTCCGCTCGACATTCGTGTCGTCCCTCGAGCTCGTATCCTGGGGCACAGTCGCAGGCATAGGAGCCGTCGGTATTCCTGCACAACTGCTCGCAAAAGCCCCATTCCGAGCACTCGTCGCGGTCTGTCCATGAGAACAAACACGTTTTAAATTATTCTCTTTCGCGAATTAACACTGAACGTAAGCAATGAATTTATAAGGTCAGACAAACGTACCTACACAAGATCTTGAGTCATTAAAAAGAACCATGCCCTCTGGGCAGTAGCAAGCTCCTCCCATGGGAGAGGCCTGACAATTGTACTGACACCTTAGCGTCCCACATCTGTCCGTCGCTGCAAAGAGACAAGGATTAGTGAAATTCGTCGAATTCGTACCTGTACTATATTCAGTCCAATGATATACAGGAAATTTGAAAGATGAGGATCGACGTACCTGCTCTGTAAGTCCGTTTAAGCGTATTAGTTAAAAGAAAAATGATTCAGCGTTAGTAATCGTTAATTTCAAGCTACATAGATTATATATCATAAAAAGCATGCAGGTGCAACAGTTGCATACTGTTGCAACGCCACTTTTTATTTGCTGTTCAGTGACAGCAATGATAGTTTTGTTTACGTTAGAACAAAAAGGAAGGATATTCCTTCGGTTTCGAACAGGAATAAAGAAAGTGACATTTACAGCATGCAGAGTCTTCATCAGCGCCATCCTCGCAATCAGATTTCCCATTGCAGAGCAGTGACCGGTCGATACAAAGTGGTTTGTTGTCGGGAGCACCCTTCGGGCACATGAACTTGTTTCCAGGGCACACTGTTGTCGTACAGGACATTTCGTCAGACCCATCCTGGCAGTCCTCGAAACCGTCACAGTGAAACGATTTTGGTATACATAGGGCATTGGCACATCTGAATTGGCTGAGGAGGCACGGTTGAAAGTCTGAAAATGGATTTCAAGGTACGGTAGAGTTTGCTCGTCAAGATACACTTTGGGAAAAGAGAACAGGACATACTGCAGTTCTCCTCGTCGCTGTTGTCCCCACAATCATCCCTGTAATTACATCGGGCCGACTGTTCGATGCAACGCTGCGTGGTGTTACATCTAAACTGGTCTAACCTACAAGCTGGCTTTGTAGTATCACACTTTTCCTCGTCCCGACCGTTCCGACAATCTATGTAACCATCACACTCCTTCTCCTTCGGGATGCAAAGCTCTGGAGTTGTGCCGCCGCACCGGAAATCGTCAGGCTGGCATTTCCTGTAATCTTTACAATATCTCCATCTTTCAAACTTGACTTTGCTTCTTGCGGAATTGTAGGTCACAGATACAGAGAAGCGTTATCGGAAAAAAATTATTCTGTTCTCTAGCGAATAGCATGCAATGAATATAGGTTACCAGATGGGAGCGTTATCGGAAAAAGAATTATCTTTAAGCTAGCGAACAGTATGCAAAAGAAAACTTCTTCTCACAAACAGTCTGTCTGCGCCAATTTTTATTTGTGCAACTCTTTATATAAATGATACGATTTTGATCTACATTCAACACTGGTTCTTGTATCAATCATTTGGATAACGAGTCATGCTCTAAAAATAAATAGTCGTTACTCACTACAACCAGCTTCATCAGTCCCATCGACACAATCAACTGTCATGTCGCATCGGTGATGAAGAGGCATACAATAAGTCTTATTGAAGGCATACTGGACACAGGTAATCTGTCCCGCATCGCACTCAGGTGGAGCTGAAACAATAATTTTGTTTACCAATAGAAATACAGTACTATGGACATCAATCTTCTAATAGAAAAGTCTTTTTATTTTATTTCTGTAAAGCAACAGAATTTCCTGCTGTGTGTATTATTTCTATGAAGAACACTGTATTTCTTTTTATCTGATTATAGTCTTTCATACTCTTTTATCACTCGTGACAATGTAATGTTACATCATTCTCAGATACAGTACATGATAGACCGTTTTATTCATGCAAATGCACCACAGCAGTTTACAGATTGTACAGCATTGGCGAGTTACAGGAACAAAAGGTATCAAAAGTTACGTAATGCACTATATTTACGAGTTTTCTATGAAACATCATTTTTCTCCGCGTAATTCCCGGAAAACTTAGCGTGAGCCGAAACCGCTTTTGAATTTCCTACCCGGAAGATTTATTCTTTTCAATGTCACTTGCTTCTTACTGGATAAAGTTTAATAGTGAATAAATACGTACGACACGACACGAATTCATCTTCCGCATTATCGCAGTCTTTTTGATAATTGCAAACTAAGGCGATCGGTATACAAGTGCCATCGTCACACCTGAAGCTGTTGCTGCTGCATCCGCTGCTATCGAGTGCTGTAACAAAAATAGACAGTGGATTGTTAGCCAACATATATTATTTATCATTATTTTCTATTAATTTTTCTCCGAAGAATCGGAAGCACGATAACTATATTCGAACTTTCGAAATTTCGCGCCTTTCACAACTTGTTTAAGTTGGAATGGTTGGAAGGCCGCAGAATCGTGCCAGCATAGAAAAGATTAAATCGTAGCGTCTACTAAGTTCGCATAACGGGACCGTTGGATACTGGTAATTTAAGAATTTACACGATCGGCAAGAATCGTATCAAGAATTTGCTATAATTCGTTCAAACAATCCGATGGTACCAGTTTAGGATGGAACGTGACTCGATGCATCTGTGGCGTGATAGGTGAAAGGTTCAACAGATGCGGTTTCCTCTCTAGGTGTATATCGGCGGGGATCCTAGGATCGAAAAGATCCGCTTCACGGGATCGAGTAGCTTCTTTTGTTCGTATGAATTCCATCCGGGTCGTTTCACAAACAGGATGACAACGATTACAGGCCTCGAACCTGTTCTCGGTTGGAGGAAGTCATTCCGAATACAGGTTAGAATTGAAGACACGCTTTCGAGAACGCTCGGAACGCGCGGGCGCGCGCAATTTGAATTCCCTCGAAACACGAGCCGGGTGAAATTCATTCTTTCTTATCGATCGGCAACAAGATCGCTCGATCGTTCGTGTAATTGTTCGTTGTACGAACATCTAGGCAGCGAATTAATGCGTAGAAATCGTTACGTGTGCTCAAAAACCGAGGAAAGTAGCCTTCGATTAAATTGGTACGCCGCTATTTCGCTAGGGATTTTGCTTAAATGGGTTAAACGCCGTGCAGAACAATTACGATTCTGAATCGTACTATTCTTGAAAAATGAAACATGTGTTGTCAATTAGACAGCGAGCTTTATGCGTTTATGACAAAAATGTGTAACTTAAAGACATTGAAAGAATTTTAAAATACGGTTATATTATTTTCAACCTACTGAACATATTAAAAAAGAAAATAAGTTTTACATTCGGGGATACAGGTTATACCAACTTATAAGTGCGATAAAACGTAAAAATACAGTTACTAGATGTGTCTTGTCACCTTAGAAAAAGTTAAAATGCAAAATTAACATGTCTCAACGGAATTATTTTAATTTTGAATCCTCCATTTCCAGATAACACAGGGTGACGCGTTACTTGCCGCGGAAATTTAACAAGGAAATTGAACCACGAACCCAAAACAGTGGATGGAAGAGTGGCATAACCTCAAAAAGAGTCTTGGTAACCCCGATTAGAAAAAAAACGGGCCTCTCATCCGCGCATGAACGAGCCGTCCGCAATTACGGTTTGCATGGGCACGGGTGATTACAATTACGTGTAATTGCAACGGCGGCAATTACAAAATTTTCAGCGCGGCCAACGTTTTCACTGAGTCCACGCGAGATGTTATCTAATTCGTGTACAGTGCTACATATGCAACCCGCTTTCTTCTCTTTCTCCCGGTAAACGCTTTTATTTTCGTAGGAGGATAACAGAGCCGGGAATGTGTTTTCAATCGGTCGGCGTTTATGTCTGCGGAACAAAAAGGATGAAGAAAGAACGTCGTCGGTGCCGTGGATGGGAGACAGAACGGTACCGGCTGGCACCGTGCAGATAGAATCTCAATGGAATCTATGTAGCTAGAATCGGTTATCTAGCACGTTCCCTGCCTGCCGTATATGTGCATCCTTTCAAGGATAACCATCGACAGGATGCTTAACCTTTCTCGTCCGATGACGCACCGACGATAACAGCAACAACAATTCTACTGTTCAATGAATTTTAACTTTCTTTTTAATGGTGGCCTTTATTGCTATTTAACTCGGGAAACAGGTGGTTATTACGAAAACTTCTCACCTGTTTATTCAAGCTCTAATATTGTATTGTATTTGCTACTGTTTCTCATTGATTGGGATACGCGGACATGTTGTTCTATGAATATACTCAGATTTGTTTCTCTCGTTCCTGACCTTGCATGATCCTGAAGGTCATTGTATCATGCGGTGGGGAGTGCCGGCAATCTTAATATGTTTTTCGTTTAATTTTTTTCATACTCTCGTATATTCTACAGCTGTAATAATTGCTAGATGGTCAATTATGAGAACATTGGTTAACAATCACAGTGGCTAATTATTAGTAAGATTGTTTATCTTTAACTAGCAATATTGACTATTTTGATGGACTTTTTCCAGAAAAGTTTCAGGGAAAACTCTGTTTTCTACAGTTTCAGCGTGGAATCACTGTTTTTGTCCCATTGCACAATCGAGTCATAGACATTCTGCACTTTCAGCTATCTCTTATGCAAGTAAAACAAATGAGGATTCCGAGGAGGGTAAAAGACTACGGTATTTTTTTTATAACAGATCACAATGACGAGTTGAGGTATGCCGAATGTTTTCGTGTTACGCGGCGATCACGCGATTTCTGAATATTTCAGCAATCTTGGTCACGGTTCAACGACAGACGTGTCCCCAACGAGTTAGCAAGTGGCGTATCGCTGATTTAACATCACCGGAGACGACACGTTTCGTGAACGTTTCGCAACGTTGATCTCGATCTTGCGCGAGTTTCTTTTTCCGTCGTAAAAAATTTATTTTTAACCCTATTTTTAAACCTTTCCGACTGTACGGGAAACGTCACGATTTTGTTATTTTAATTCATCGGTATTGTTAATCCGCGCTTGGCAAATGTGAAATTATTTAATATTTTCCAGGTACACGCAGACACCCGTGACCGACAGCATTTCTCCAAAGCAAACTGTGCGACCCGCCGTGTCACACTAATTGGAAAAAACAAATGGAAATTGTTTATTAAGAAGAACTGGGCCACATGAAATGGGCTAATGTTAATTACAAATTACTTTAGAAAATAATAGTGATTCCAGTGAACTAGCACTTTGCTACACCGTGTTAAGTAACTTTCACTTTATTATCATAATCATGACAGAAATAGTGCGATTTAATTGCCGCTAATCATGAATTTCACATTACAAAGAGTGTTTGTACACGTTATTTAATATACTCGCGACAAAGTATGAAAGCCTTCGAGGAAAATCGTACTCTTCCCAGTGGGCTGGTACCGTTCGAGGAAATGGTTCGACCGTTTAAAAAAAAAAGTTTAATCTACACGTCTGTGAGAGATAAGTCAGAGAAAAACTTCGAATGCGGAAGGATTTCATATTTCAATTTATATTCATTACATCACCTATCTGTTGCGCAAATTTGCATCTTTAATCTCATGCTGTAACGGCGATAGTTGCGCAGTTATTTTTAACGCCAAGTTATTGTACAAACAGAACTTACCAATCACATATTCTTTTCAGTATATTGTCAAACATTATAGATCCGAAAGTGCCCAAAAGACAGGCGATACCTTGCTCGCTTCGAACATTATTTAAACAAGTTGCAACATCTGCAACGTGATAGAACAATATATCATCATACTCGGGAGAGTCTCTAGAATCATCTCACGCAAGAGAATCACTCTTCTAGCTATCACAGTTCCAGAGCAAAAACGGTCAAAATCGGTGCGAATTTTCAAACCTAAATATCTTAAAAACTAGGAGAGATAGCGAGAAGCGGTTTTCAAATTCGCAATCGGCGCACGAAGATGTATGTTTTGTGGCTTGCCGGAACGCGAAAGAGTAAAAAGTTCAAATTTGTTGAACTGTTATGACGAGGTGCGACGGAGACAGCTTGTAATCCGAAAAAGATGGTCCTGAATAATTCAAAAACACGTGTCCGGGTGTCAGCTCGCGGAGAGGAGGTCTTCTCTCGGCTAGAGAAGGTCGCGAGAGAGGGTCTCGCTTGCTCGCTCGCTCGCGCTAGTAGAAAGAGAGAGAGGGAAAAAAAGAGGAACGAAGGTAGGCGAGTATAGTGCACTTCTCCGGCTTCCCTCCTCCTCGGCTCCTCTCCTCTTCCACGAGTTTTCTGATCGAGTCTCGCCGAGTCTGTCGGGCTGCCGGCCCGGTACCAGGGCGCACCGCCTGGTACGAGCACGGTGCACTCCGCCTCTCCTCTCTCGCCGCTCCCCTCTCTACCATTCCACCAATCTCCTCTCCGCTCCGCTTCCCCCCGTACGATCGCGCTCCTCTCTTTTTCCGTCTCTCGTTTTCTCGCGGCCTGTTTCGCTGTCCCTCTCCGCGCGGCGACACACACCGCGCGCGCACCACCGTTCACGATGGAGATGAGAAAATTCGCAACCTGCGCCGCAGACACGGAATAAGACCGGGGTTGAACAATTCTTGAACCCTTTGCACTTTCATGTCTCTTCGTTTCTACGAACTGTTCCAGAAAATAATCATTTTCTCACTGGTTTGCCCACCGAGACGCTAGAGAGACTCAAACAGGTCCGTTAACGCCTACCCAACCGATCTCCGTCGGCCGAAAAACTCCCTAGAAATTAACTAGGGGAATAAACTCTTGTTCGAACCGGTTCCAACTTTCTTTCACTAGAAATTCGCTAGACATTCACTAGAAATGTACAAAAATGTTCGTTTCAAACTAGTTCGATCTTCATCTAATTGAAAATTCTCTAGAAATTCAATAGGGCACTATTAACTTGTGTTCAGGCTAGTCCCCCTTCTTCACCTAATGGAAAATTCACTAGAAATTCACTAGGGGAATAAACTCGTGTTGAAACTAGTTTGTAAGCTTCGCCTCATTAAAATATTGATTAGAAATGTAGTATAGTAATAATATTGTGTTCAAACTCATCCCATTTTCGCCTAACTGAAAATTCACTAGACTAGTAGAATAACTTGGTCGAAACAGTCGGGCCTCCACATCTAACCGGAAAAGTTGCTAGAAATTCAACGTCGTATTACAACTGTTACGTCGTATTACTGTTACGTCGTAACAGTTGTACGATGTCAATCTACATGAAAAATTGTCAAAAGGATCAAACTTAAAACACATCTCTGTACGTATAGAGTGGTAGAAAACACGAGAAATCATGGGAACATGATTTTAGTTCAGCGAAAAATGGTGGACCGTCACGGAACCTCGAGCAAGTCGAGCCGAAAAAGATTTTTCTGTCAAGGCCACATCCTTGAAGAGTTCGTCGATCGTTAACTTTGATTTGGCAATTAGTAAGGTGTCTGTTGAGTCATGTTAACCCCCCTCGCCCCCTCCCTCAAATCGCCATAAAGAGTTCGATCGTTAAATTTGAACCTCTCTGGCCGGCCGTGTGCTTCTCTTTTTCATAAATTAGCAGCCAGTTGACCTTCAACGTTTTCGGAATCATCGGCCAGCGGGCGAAGATAACGCGGGAAGGACAGGTGCTTCTGGTTCATTGAGAGCACGCTATGGCGTCGACACGTTAGAGCCATATTCGAGATTCTCGCAAATTAGGAAAAGATTAGGTTCGGGGGAGACATAGCTCGATAATTAGCGAACTGCTTGGCGCGAAAGAAACAATTATCCGTGCGTACGCGCGTCTCTCGCCATTAGCCGAGGCGAGCGAGATTCTCTGAGGTCGTTTACTATGGTTTGTTTCTTCTTCGTGCAGGCACATGATTGAAGACGACCGGTTTACCAACGTATTTGTCACATTTTTCTGGCTGAAACGACACCGAACACCATGCAACTTCGATCGTGTTTATTTGCGCAATTCCCGAGGCAGCCGGAACCTCGATTGCTCTAACTTCAATCAGCGGTCCGGTTCGGATAATCGGGGTTCGTTCAGTCGTGGATTAAACAGGCAAATATGATGTGAACTGTGCCGTGTTTGGACTCATTTTAATCGGAAAAATATGAGGAATATGTTAGTTATGGTGCCGTAAAGAAATAATCAAATATGAGAATGTTACGGTCACTATACCCGAGTACTATGTTACATAATCGGTGTGTACATCTCATTCACACACATGTACCGAGACATTACTGTACTACTCACCCAACCAGAAAAATTACAATTGTTGGAAATCACTTGCTTTCACTAGTGAAAATACGTGTGGTCACAGATTCGCATGATTCGTGTTTAGGGTAACACCTAGCATAATCGGCCGTTCAGTCTCCTGCTGACCAACACCGTTAGACGTCACACTGATTCAATATCTCGAAAAATGTTTATCTCAATCTCAAGTCTCAAATCCGGTGATTTTTAATATTATTATTCAACCATGCCACAAAATTTTTATTACAGGGAATCTCGTAATTTTTATGGGACTTTTAGCCAATTATTTTGGTATTAGTTGCGACGTTAAAAATAGAGATGGCTAATTGGATCCCACGGGATTAGGACGGTTCAGTTGGTCTAGGGTAACGGTTAGTATAATCTGTCCGCGAGAACGGCGACAGACCGAACTCGTTACTGTGTCAAGTACCTTTTTAAAAACAATGATTTTTAATTGGGTACAACAGTACAGCGATCTGACCCAATTCGATATGACTCATTGCCGATCGTTTTTGAAACGTGGACGAATTGGTGACGAGGATCTGTCTTAATCCTTAATTGCTGACGTCGAGTGTCGGTGACCTCATTGCATTTTCTTTCCTTTATATGCACCGTCCGAACACGGTCTCGTTATTCGAACTTTCAATGCACGCGTCTTGCCGTAGTGATTTATCTGCACCGGTAATTACGCTACTCGAGAGAAGCTTATGAAAATTTGCATTTTTACAGACGGAGATTTGCACACCTGAATTAAATGGAAATTTCGCAGCAACCGATTCCGAGTGCAGTACCACGTGAACAATTTCTGCGAGCATAGTGACGAACGTGTTCATTTTAAAAAATTTTTTCCGAAGAATTATATCATTATTACATACATTATTTATGAATCGATTTCACAAAATTTCTCCGCTGCATCGCTTTCACAGAATTTTCATCTAAAAACGAAAGACAATACAGGCTGGCTCAAAAGTCACTATCTAAAATTCGAATTTGTTTATAAAAGAGAATAAGTGTCAATTTTTATGGAGTAAAATTCCATTTGACAACGGAGGTCTAGTGACTTCCGAACCACCCAGGATTGATAGAGATTTTTATCACTGGAACTGGGTATGCAGTTCTAGCTGATTTCAACCTTGGGAACGATCCTAATCGCGGTAAAAGGTAAAGCACAAATAAGCCTGGCCTAATGACGCGTGATCTACGACCAGAATGGAATCGAAAAATTGCGGCATATCGCATATAACGGGTGACCTAACCCAGACCGATAAATACAACCTTGCCCTGGTTTCGTCGATCAATCTAGAATCTGTTGACGGGGAAACGATGACCCCAAAAAATTCCCTAGAAACTAATTTTCAAGATATAACTAGTAACGTGGATTTATTTGTACGTTAAAAAATCTCCTGGAAACTAATTTTTAAAATTAAAGTAGTAAAATGGATTTATCTGTGCGTTAAAAATTCCCTAGGACATTAGTAAACAGTAGTCCAGGATTTTTTATTACATGTTAAATTGTTGCTGGTAAAATATCTATGAGTGCATTGTTTAGGTATGTAAATACGATTGGCACAGCCTTGGCATTCTGATGCAAATGTTGTTAAAGAAATGCTGATCAGATGCGTCGACTTTCGTTCGCGTAACCCAGGTGTCAATTTAAGCGGCAGACTATAGTAATCTCCGAATTATCTCTCAAATTGTGTTGTGAAAATGAAATTGACCTACTGAACTGTAACGGTTCGGTGAACGTTACTAATAACTATCAGATGTAAGGATAAAAAAATGTATTTCATATTTGGATAATATACAGGCTGGCCCAAAAGTCACTAGACCATCTCAAATTCGAGCCTATTATGAATGTTTAAGAAGTGAAAGATTTAATCCACTTTTAACTGGTCTAGTGACTTTCGGGCCGGTATCTTGGTAATTATATTCGAATATTTTTGTTACCAGACAGTCTAGTGATATTTTCGTTTAGCAGGTGTGAGAGACTGTTTCGGCCACGAAACGTTACTTTCCATAGCACCGTGCCTCGTGTAAATGGAAATCCCCCGGCGTTTCGTAGAAAGCGTGCCCTTAAATGGCGCTGGAGACGAATTCGTTCCTCTTGCGAACGCTTATGGCTGCGCGGCATAGTCCCACAAAAGTATCGGCCGACACAAAGAAACGCCGAGGGAAAAGGAAAGAGGTTTTTGTGCTTCTGGTCGCTTCCTTGCCTCCTCGCACCCGTGTACATGGTGCCGCCTGTAGAAATCGTTAAAGAAACCTAGACACGCATGCCTACGAAATTCAAATATTCCCGCGATTTCGAGCGCGCATCATTTAAAACCATCTCAACGCAAACTCTTTCAATTTACACGAGAAAAAAGATCACCAAAAAATCTTTCATCATTCTCTCTGGCACTATTTGGTAATTTCAAAGGCGCGAAATTTGAAGTTTGCGAGAGAAAAAGGTGGGAAATGTTTAAAACATGAACGTTCGAGTAATCGTTTTGACAAAATCGAGGTTCAGGGAAGTGAAAGTGGAATTGGAGCTATTTTAGGGTTGAAGAAGGGGAGAGGGGTGAAAACGAGGTTGTGGATTGGAGATAGAAGATTAGCCGGAGAAGTGTGAGAAGCACAGTGTTGTGGACGTGGCTTAAGAAGCTCCCTTCACCCACGGTATTAATCGAGCGTTCGTCTCTCTCCGTGGCCTTGTAGACACGTACTACGAGTACAGTAGGTATGAGTGGAACGGTTGAATGGCACACCTATTTACGTGCGTCTCGATCGTCGCCATCGTTCGTTGATCCAACTTGCTCGGTTCGATCGGAAACGAGCTGGTCAATTACAGCCTCGTCGAGGCATGAAACTGGCCCTCGAAAAATCATTAAAATAATTTTTAAAATAGAAAAGTAGAACATTTCAACAATTCTTCTAACATATCTACACTTTTAAAATCCGCAGTCTAATTATTACTAATTAAAAAAGGTCTCCAAAGAGTATAAATAACAATATCGATTGTGGGTCGGAAGTGACCCACAGCTCCTTTCACTGGGTCGTCGGACATTCTGGCGTTCGACGGCTAATTATGCCGGTTAGAAAATGCAATCTGCCGGACGAGCATAGCCTACGGGACAATTCGGTTTCGAGCAATGAGCGCTCATTGTATGCTCGTTCCAATTCCAACCATCATAGAGCACCGCGGTGCACTTCCTTTGGTTAGACTCGATTCCACTTTATGAAGCCAACAACGGCGCGGCGTCAGCGTTCGGCCAGCTCCGAACGTGTGTCTCTTCCCGTTTGTTACTCTGTCTTTGTCGTTTATGACGATGTCAAAATATGTTTGTGCGAACGTCTCGACCGAAATACCATTTGCATTATGTACGAACACGGTCTCTCGAGCTTCTTGAACTTGGAGTTTTGGGACTTTTATCGGCTAGACATTTCTAATTGTCTCCCAGTTGTCTTGGACAGCGTAGTTCCTAGCGTAATCGAGTTGGACGAGTCTTAAAACGCATTCGGCCGGGTCCTTGAGCCGAAATGGCCCCCGGGGGCCATAAGAGCGGCGCGACACGTTCCTCGCAGAGCCCTAATGACGCAAGGGGTGGGGGGGGGGGCGCGGGGCGCGGGGCCCGAAATGAACCATGCGACTCGCATATCGGAGGAATGGGACCTGCGCGCATCCTCGCTCGTAAATTAGAAAGGAGGAGCGTGTGCCCCGTCGATTCTCGGGGGGAAGAAATCCGTGGAATTTTGAATAGTGGCCTAAGCGCCGAGAGAGCCTCGGTCCCGGCATTCGCATTCTTTCTCGTTGATATTCTCCGATCGTGGCTGTTCGATGCGCGCCTCCGTAAAGGTTTCCAGGTCGTCCGGCACCGATTCGCATTTACCACCGGGGACCGGCTTCTGCTCACTGAACTTCTCTCCTCCATTGTGGCACCGTGTGTTTACTCAACACACGTCGGGGACTCGTCCACCTTTGACCCCGTCGCCGCGACTATAATTGCCTCGTTTTTATACGGTTGGTTCCGGTATCGCGACGAAATCGAAGTTCACGAAGGATCGATACACACTCACAGTCACGTGGGTCACTCGTGGGTACAGTGCTGTTTGTATGCGATAACTTTGGGATTGCAATCTCGCATCGTGTACTGTTTCCTGGTATGTTGTCGCTAAACACAAAAAAGGACAAAAATCGACAAGACAACACTAATTCAGTGGTAAGATTTTTATTTTTAACAACTTCTTTATGAAACTTCCTCGAGCACATTCGTCACATTCGCCTGCTCAAAATGATACCAAACACGTCTCGATTATCCGAACTAATCAATGGTTCGGTGGGGAGAGTTTAAATAAATAGTAATCGGAATTGCGTCGTGTTTGGACTGATTTTAATCAGAAAAATGTCAGGAATACGTTGATAACAGTTCCATAAAAAAAAATCATTGAAATTTTTAGGATAATAAATTGTCTAGTTCGTTCAGGACATTCCTCGATCCTGCTGATGCTTCAATGGCATGTAAAATGCTATAACTTTGGCGTGAAGCATTAAAATAACTGTCCTGTAGCATTATTGTCCTGACGGGCTAATTTTTGAAACATTTGTTAGACTTGGACAGTTGAATTTCTGCCGTTCAAAATTCGAAATGGATATTAATAAGAGGCAACGCGGACTACAAGGACGTAAATAGGCAACTGAATGGAACGATTCAAGAAGAATTTACAATTAGACGGACGGAGCCATAAGAGCACACGGATCCCATTGATTCGTCCATGGGCTGATCGCGTGGGAAACTGAAACTTTCACCCATGGGACTACAAGAGAGCTCTCGGATAGCGCGAATCCTAGCGGGTTCTGGATTCACGCTGACTGACTCCACGACTCTTAATGTCAGCCCGCCGCGTAAACTTTAACCAGTTCATTTTCCCTTTGATAATTCACTCGGCCCGTTGCTTCACCGTGTCCCGCAACACCGTTACCGGGACACGGATATACGCATTCAATTTCGAACGTGACTCTTCAAACGCGTACCAACCACTGCACTTCGAACTCCGAGACAATTGTACAAAGGACATAATTTTTTTCGTCATTTCAAAAATCAATTTTTATTCAATTCTGCACGGTCCGAGGAATATTCTACGAATTTTATCGCAAATTCCATGTAAATTAGGCGTTTGGCAACTGCTCTGGCATTTGCTGATTATATCAGTTGCAGGTTTCGACCGTTGACAGTTTCGACGATTTCGAAACACACACTTGGTATATAATTCGAACATAAGCGAATTCTTTTTCTTAGAACCTCGTTCTCGCATTATCCCGTTTATCTTGATATTATTGCAACAACGTTTAACAAGTATCATGGTTCTTAAAACGATCGTGTATCTTACAGAGGCTAGGGACATTTTTCCCTAAAAAAGTTACTAGCTTCACCCAGGGGGAAATCGGCCTAGGGAAATTCTCTTGGGGTTACTATGTGTCACCAAAGTTTCGTTATAGTCGTTATATTCGTCTGAGTTGACGATTTTCCCCTGCACGTACAGTCAAATCTTAAAATTTTAATTATAATTATAATAATTAACTAGAGGGGAAGTACAAAAATCCCTAAAAAATTGCGCTTTGCAATCACAGAGTGTGTGAACTCTTAAAGTCGGAATGGTTGGGTATTTATTTATAGCTGCCGATGGCTGAAGCGTATCGGTGGTCGACGAATGCCAGACAGAGAGCCTAGGGAGACGCGTGTCTAAAAACTCACTAGATTCTGTAAGGTGGCAGGGAGAATCGTGCATGGCAGAGTCTAGGGCACGGTATCGCGACGAGGAAAGGCGAGGCGAGTCGATCGTGTCCAGGACACATAGAGACAAAGAAATGAAGAGGAGGAAAGGAAAGGATGGAAAGGTGTATAGGAGGCAGAAGGAGAACGTAGAATCGGGGAGAAGCATGGTCCCGCTATCCGGTCGGCCGCTAGGCCGAGGTCGATGAACCTCGGCCCGCCTACCGACTTTACCTGCCAGCCTCGAACCTGCCAACTTGGCGGACTTGCTCGGCACCGAGGGTATCGGCCAGGATATTTCGCCTACGACGACTATGCTAGGCGACATTTCGCCTGGAAATAGCGCGGAACAGTGTCACCCGCGAATATGTCGCCGCGCCATTTTCTAAACGGCGAGGAAATGCCCGGCAACCCACCTGCGTTTCAAGCTTCCTTGTAACAATCGCTAGAATATCGCAATTATCCCACTAACAAATTTTTTATTTCGAAATTTTTTCTCTAAATTAAGGTAAAGGGACCAGTAGTTGACCATGTACCAGTAGTTGACCATTTTATAGAAAAACATAAAAAATAAGGTTTTTATAAGCGCACTTATAACACTTATTGCACTTTTGATGAAAGTGAACCTCGGATGCCATGCCGTCTGTTGTTTTTAATTTCAAAACAATAACAACATTTCATATCGTCTTTTTAACGATTTTTTGTTGTGAAACTTTCGGTGACACTTTTCCGATTAAAATGATACCCCATACGACATACATATAGTTGGTATCATGTTTAATCTAATCGGTGAGCCGGTTCGGATAAGCGAGGTTCCACTGCGTCGTGGATTGCACTAGAAAATACGATCCATCATGTTGGGTATCGTTTTAATCAGAAAAATCTGACGAATGTGTTAGTCAATGTTTCATTAAAAAATTGTTAGGTGGAATAATCGTTGTATTTTATTCAATGAATTATTCGTTTGTATGTTCCGCACTGAAGAGTAGATATGTACAGTGTTTAGCGAAAGATCGAATGATAACAATTACTAACGATTCGACCCAATAATATCGCGATCAAGATATCGTGGCCCAGTGATATACCTGAAACCGTTCAACGCGATCTGCCATGATAGCGAACCTTTTACGAGTCCATGAAGTCCGTCGACCATGAACTGACGTCTCGAGGCAAAAAACGTTTCAGTAAATACGATCGTGTTACGGTTCTGGGTATTTTTACCTCATTTCTGTCTCTATTGCAGTTGCGCGTAACTATACCGTACAATACCTAACACAAAAAGAAAGAAACAAATTTAAATTTTAATTTTTAATTTTTTTAATTTATTTAACCACTTTCAGTGCTTAACTCTCGTCCATGCAAACTTTGAAAATTTTTGAAATTGTGGAAGCAAATGTGAGGACAGTAAAATTGTTGTAAATAAGACATTCGTTGGAAATGATTAATACAGTTCAGTGTATGTGACAAGTTTCTGAGATCATTTTGTAATTCGATAGTTAGAGAGAAACGAGCTCTGCGTAACGAAAAAAAAATCAAACAACTGTCAACTGTCGGATCACGATTAACAGTCATAGCGGTCGCAGACTTTAATCGCTGACTAATCTACTGGATGCAATGTAACACCAAGCTCGATAACACGTTCAGGTTAATAACTCCGGGATCGAGATACTGACTATATCAAACTCATCAAATTTTAGAGGCCTTTGCACCTTCACAAGGCCAACATTTATTCATTCAACTGTCCCATTATTATTGTCATTAATTTTCTGTATTACCTGCGCGATACACAGTTTCCAATTTTTCATTAGTTTAATCAGATTTATTAACTTCGATAGCGACTGTTCGATCGACGCCATATTGGATTCACAACATTTAATTTTTCGTATTAGCCTGTGAAACGCATTAGCATTTTTTTCGAAATAGTCTATCGTTTGGTCTAGCTCTTATTTTTCTTTTTTTTTTTATTTTCAATTGAACAGATTTTCGGAGAAAAGTTTCGAAAAGCTTATTTAGGCCTTCAGAAGCGCGATAACCTCTTCACCCTGGCAAGGCCCGACAAACTCAACGGCACGTGCAGTGCTCCCGATTGCTTTCACAGCGGCCACTGAATTTTTCTGTTCTTTTTCAGTTCCAATTAGCTCGGAGGTTCGATTACTTCTTAAAATGTCCGATGAAATGTGTGTTTCTCGGTGGTCGATCACCGCCTAATATGTAATTCGCTAAATAGGAAGTGCAGCGACCGGTTGGTCGATCCACCGACTCGTTTCATTTCTATTTGCCTAGGTAAGAGCGGTAGACCACGCGAGCTTCGTTTTTTTCTTCGAGGTCAAAGGAAACGATGTTTCCTGAATACGCAAGAGGATAGCGGTACACCATCGATGGAAAATCGTCAAATTCGTGGTCGTTCAGAAACCTCCGAACATGTAAACGCCTGTACATCAATTCTAGAAAAGTATTTTCAACGTACTAACCAATTATTAAGCAGACGATATTACGATTGCATTATTAAAATTTATTGTCAAGCATTCGATACTATAATCATTCAATTAATTATTGAACTCTTGAAATTATAACCTTAACTAATTAGTAAGCTTACGATGTTATAATTATATGATTCAATTAATTGCAAGGCTTCCGATATTATAATTGTACGATTAAATAAATTATTAAACAGTCGACATCATAATCGTATGATTTAATTAATTATTGTTTACCAGCGTGTTCGTGGCGTCTTTTCGATTAAAACGACACCAAACACGATACACTTTGGATCGCATTTGTTTGTTTAATCCACGATTCTCGTGTTCCACCGATTACATTTGGATAAGAGAGGTTCTGCTATATCGTGTTTGGTGTCGTTTTAATCAGAAAAACGTCCCGAATGTATCGCTAAATGTTTCGTAAAAAAAAAATAATTAAAAAAAAAAGTTCAAGAAACAATGCTTGTACATGATGGAAGCGATACTATTCTCGCGCAGAGCATAGAGCATTATATCGAATCGAGGGTGGGGGGGGGGGTACTAGAAAGTGACAACGACAGTTCAGAACGTAAAGGGCTAAATTGATCGGTCGATGTACTTTTCGGTTTGGCAATTGAAATGGCCGCTATCAGTCAGAGGATCCTCGAGCACACGGCGTGCAGTTATTAGCACGAGGAAAAGAAGTGGCACGAATCAGTGGGTCGATGAAACCCGAAGAGCCTTGCACTCGAGAGTTGCCTGAGTTTGCAAGCTCTGATTCCTTCTTCCTTCTTCCAAAGAAGGAGAAAGTTCGTCTCCCCTTGTTCGGGAAGAAGACAGCCGTCGTGTCGACGCGCGCAACGCAATTTTCTACTCGACTCACGACCAATAGAATCGTCACTTTAACCCGTTGACCACTTCACCGACATTCGTCCGATCCCCAAAAAATATTGGCGCTTTTTTTATTGCAACTGGGACCCATAAAACTAACATTTGTCGCAGTCTCCGTTAGACTGCTGTTTTTTACGCAATTTTAAATATTTAAACCTTTAAATATTAAAATACAAATATATTTAAACCTATAAACATTAAAATACAAATATTTAAATTTAAAAAAAATTTTTAATTTTTTTTTTAATTTTTATAAATTTTCTGTTTAAAAGAAAGTTCTTTTTATGGATATTTACTTTGGTATTTAATATTTAATATGGATTGTAAATACTATACTATTCAACCGGATCGTGGATTTTTATGCTAAATAAAAATTTTCTAAATTAATTGTAATAAGCAGGAATTAAAAAATGTTGCCTTCTTAATAATTTTAATGAATTGACCAGGATTTTTAATATCTCAGCCATTTTTATCGCGAGTACAAGTCCGCAGGCTAATTGTTGTAAACGGACAAATCATTTTAAATGGCACCTGGGTGCTCTGAGAATCATTAACGACACGCACGGAAAAAACGTCGTACTAATAAGAATAAATGCAATAATAATGAACGATAACTGAAATTGTTCCGATACAAGTGGTTCATTGATCAATACCAAATCGTTTATTCCGAGCAAGTGCTCGTCCGCGATAAAACGCTCGCAACGCTATTTAACGACGCAAAAAAACTCGTAGTATTAATAGATGATTGGATAATCAGTGTCACTCAAGCTCCATTAAAGTCACGGATCGGGAAGCTGAATTCGAAATTGGTCGAGGAAGCGTTCCAAATTTGGACACGATTTCCGTGAACGCGGTTGAAAAAGTATAAAAATCATAGGTGTACGTGTGTACGTTGTAGCTATTTTTTTATATATTATTTGAACACAGACGGATTTTTTAAAAATCTACTTGGCAGGTGGGTTCCTTGTTAAAAAATGTACAATTTTGTTATGTACAACTTTTTCTAGCTTCAATGTTTACGAGATATTCAACGAAACATGTGTACTGTCATTAAGGGTAGTGTTCACCCCTTCGATATGGACAACGATTGTGAAGGTATGTACGAGGAATGGCGAGGAGCGCTTTCCAAGCAGGTCGTATAAAGTTGGTATACAAGTTCGTTCCCTTGTTAGCGCCGGCATAGCTAACCCCTCTTCTTCATTAAGTTATACGAGTTTTCTCTCGGAGTAATCTCCTTCGCCGGTGTCTAACCAAATCAGCTCTATTTTTACCGTTTCGTCAGTCCTGTTCCCAACGTTTCTCGAGACACGGAAAGTTATGTCTCGAAGAGAGCCACGCGTCGAAATACAATACCGCGTTCTCACAACAACGTCGAACGGCGTCCAGTTACACGCGCAGAGCTCTCTTTCTTTTCCCTTTTTTCGGTGGTTCGATGATCTCTGCTATCGTGTACGCAAGGTGCCGCATATCGTAACACGTTACCAATGGTTACAATCAACTAAAAAAAAATGTCCAAACCCCACCCTGCAATTTACCTTTAAAACATATTCCCCAAAAAATGTCATTCAGACTTATCAAACAAATCACAATGTATAAAAAAACATTTTTTAACAAACTGCGAGACACCGAGAAAAAATGTTCTCCATCCCTAACCTCAAAATCTGTCCATTAAAAAATACTAAAACCTGTCCCACTCATGAGTTTTATTTAAACAAAAGTGTTTGATATTCTAGAGTGTACCGTATCATTGAAAATTTAAATTTCAAGAATTGTCTAAAAGTACACTAACCTTAGAAACGAACGGCCGCAGAGTTGACGCCGCAATTCCGTACGGATCCCGTAAATCTCGTTTCGTAAACAAGGTCTTTCACAGAGTTTCCGACACGATCCACTTTCCTCTGTTTTTGCCGGCTTTTTCTCCGAATAATCTGCAGATAAGGCTCGATCTTCGATCACCCTGAACTGACGTTTAACCTTTCAAGGCCGGGGCATTTAAATCCCCGAGCGAGCACACATGCGCACTCGATCTGCGCAACGAAATTTCCATTCGAACGACCGCGATCTCGGTAAGAAAACGGCGCATTTCTAAGCGAGAAGCTCGTTAATTAGATTTCCTCTAGATTAGATTAGATTTAAATCAACTATACTACATAAGGACCGTTTCTGTATTCGGCAGATAGAGCTAAGGCACTTCAACGCCATCTTTATGTATATAAAGAAAAGAATAAACCATAAACCATAAACCATTAGATTTCCTCCCGACGACCGATAATTGCAGCCGAGTAATTTGTACACGGTGTAACAGTTCATTCGGAATAATAAAACGGCCTAAGGTTAACCCGTTAACTGGGGAGATCGAATTACCTCGACGGCTCTGTCATCTGACAATATTTGGCTTCGTTTATGGCCAATAAATCAATCCCGAAAGCAGGTTAATCTTCCCCGACGGATTCGCGCAGTTTCACTGGGAACAGTAGAGAGTGCGTTGAACGAATTACCGGCGGGAGAAAGAATTTTTTCAAATTTCAGAAGGTGCACGCCAGATGGAAATCATGGCGGGAAAAATATTCTCAGAGGGGCGACCCACAAGGAAAATTTCGATAGAGCGTCGAGGGGATGCTACGAGAATCCCCGAGAATTCGGTGCATTCTGTTGGTCGTGTTTACTACGACTTCGAAAAACCGGTTTTTCCTCTCTCCATTAAACTCGGATGCGATTCCGGCGTGTCGCGCCTCGATCGTATCGATCATTCGACTATTCCTGCCGAAATTACGCTGGGCCTAATCACACTGAATGAAAATGAAAAATCTACTTGTCGCATGAAAATTCATCGTTCCATTACCAGCTGGCACGTCGAGTTGGACTCTAGCGAATATTTTACCAAAAAAATCTGTTAAACATGAATGCTACATGAAAATAAAATTCCGAGTTTAAGACAAGATATAATTTACATATTTTTGAATATCAAGGTACAAGTTGTGCCATTTCGAGGTCAGGGTTAGGTTGAACCGCTGAAACTCGAAGCAGCACAAACTTCACAAATTATACTGTATCAATGTTGGTACATACGCTGTCACTTGAGGTTGTATTGTAATTCCATTGGTGTCGGGTTTGCGGAGAAAATTTTAAAAGTCTAGGAGGATGATGGGAGCTTCCTCGAACGGTGCACGCGTTTCTTTCGGTTCTCGAAAAGTCCCCGATCGGCTTACTATACTACACAAACGCCGCGCGCGCGACTGGAACCGGTTTCGAACAGATTGCGTGGCCACGCGAGAGTTCGTCCGTGTTTATTTCGTTCGTCGATCGTACACGATCCCTCCGAGCCTTCGTCACTTCTCCTTCAAACGGATTAGGGATCGAGTAAGAAAACACGTCTACCGACCTGTGTACATATTTTGCTCGCTCGGAAGGCAGCACTGGTCTCCGTAAACACGTTAAACGTAATCCCCCCCCCCCCCCCGTGAACATGTCATAGTCAGACAAACATGGAAACTTAAAACGAAAGATAGGAAAAACACCAAGCGGAAAGGGATTGAAACACTATACTACAATTTTAGCTATGTAATCCGTGTCTTCTGATTTTTTCGTAGCTTACGTATGAGTGACAGCATTGTGTCTGTACCATTTCAGTTTCCGCGGACGCTAGTATTTTTCTTTATTATTATGCAACGTGTTTGAGCGCAATCAGTATTTCTGAGAATCCAAGCAGGCAGGTTGGAATTAATTATGATTGACCAGTCAATCATTAAATCCGCAATCAATTAACTACCATTCCCAATATAGATATCTTTACATCGAAAGAATGTATGACTTTAATGATATTTGTGTTATTGGACCTTAAATTGGCGAATCCTGTCATAACATAGCAATTCCGGCGATGAATATTCTAAACGTAAGTACCAACCGACAAATAATAATAATTTGTTTTAGGCCATTACGGATTTTGGTAGTACTCTAAGCACTCCAGTTTAATTGCATCTACGGGGATGGACGGCCAACGAGATTCGTCCACGGTTAAATTTAAACCCGGCGATCCGGAAAGGTTGGCACATACGTTTTGCCTTCCTTAGAGGCCACCTTCGAGTCCCGAGGTTAATGTTTACCATTCTGATTCCTCTCGCGACTCGCTTAATATTCCGAAGACACTTCCTACGCTACGCAAAATAAAAACTAATGCGAATCTCGTTCCTTCTGTTTTGTTTTCGTTTCAGTTTCCCGCGGATTTATTCGACGTACTCGCGAGACAAACGTACGACGAATAGGAATTGTACAGGCTGACCGAGAAGCCCCTAGACACATTCAAAATCCGTCAAATTATTTTCAAATATGGTTCACTAACTTTTCGACCACCCTGTACAAGCGAGAAATATATATACAGCGTATGGAAAATTAAAAAATCAAATTTTCTATTCCAGAATAGCGGCTATCGTCGGGACCAGTCTAGGGAAATTGGAATTTTGCCGCGTTAAAGAAAAATCGTGTGCTAAACGGCTAACGGTAAATTCCACTCGATTCGTTAGCTGCATTCTCGAGCGAGGTGGGATTTTTAAAAAGTCGGACACCAAAGGAAAAGCACGCGATAAGTCGCACACTTAGCGGGGAGCGGAGAAAGCAACGGCGAGAGATGCTCCCATGCAAAAACGATTGCTATCGCGGCTGCGAATCTGTTTTACTGGTCTAGAATTATCCGGAATAGTACTCTTAGGTACCGCAGCGATGGTTCTTGGAATTTCACGCCTGCGCGCGGCTATTTCTTTCTTAACACTAGGTTCGAAATTTTTGGCTATTCCTTTTTACAGTATATACCCAAAGAAATAAATTTGTTGAATAATTTCTCATGGGTGCATCATCACAATCTCGGAAATTGTAAACTAAAAATATTAGAACCCGTCATTTTTACGGATCCCGTAAACCTAGAATTTTTATTTTAGGCTACATGAACATGGTTGTATTGGGCGAAGCGGCTCAGGTAGTCGGGCCCTCCTAGGAAAGGCTCGTGATTCTCGAAAAGAAAAAAACGGCCCAAGTGCAACTTTTTGAGGAAGAGGAAGCTCTGTTCTACGGCTCTGGAATCGCAGATTAGCAACAAAATCGCGGTAAATTAAAACGAATTAAGATTTTTTTACGAAACGCAAAATTAACGATTCCATTTTGATTTCCTCCAAGATCCCATATTCAAGCCGCCATTGCACCGTTGTTAGTAACAAATAAAATTTATCAAAAATATTTTTGTTTACATTATAACATTAGTAAATGATGCCTCAAATTTTAAATTAATCTACGCATTATATTTTTCAGAAAAAATTCTTGAAAACAGGCCATTTACACGAGGTTCCCCTCTTGGAGTCAATTTAGTTTCGAATTTTGCTACATCATATATATTTTTCGTTTTTTTTTTTTTTTTTATAAATTCGGGGAGAAGAATCGAACGTACTCCGGCGACGACCTTGAAGGGGGTCACACGCAAGTGACTCCGTGGTCATAGAGCATTACATCATCAATAATTCTTTCGGCAGAGAGCGTATCATCAGTTCCTTCCTCGGATTATCAACAATTACGCGTTAATCGTCGCGTGTGTATGGCCACTTGTTAAAAGCACAATCAAGGGAGCAGAAATAGAAGAGGCAATCACGGTTTTTGCGTTGAATGCGTGGTCGACCACTATTCTACGAACACAAACCGTTCCCGACAAAAGAGGATTGTTGCCGACCACGAAATATAAACTGTAAGGTGCACGGAGAAAGAGGTGAGGGGAGGTGAAAGAAAAAAAGAAGAAATTCAATTGCCTCTTGGTTCGTATGAGCAACGTACACACACACGCACGCACACACACACACTCACACACATATATATACACAACAAATCTCCATTCAAAAGCCGGGACAAAAGCGGGACCCGAGACTGCGCGGGTGTCTGACTTTGTACAATTGGTAATTAGTTGACATGAAAGTTCGCGGAATGGTAGCGAACGTCGGTCGGCAACGACGAACGAACGTTTTTTCCTTTTTTTTTATACTGTTCTCTTTCTTTTGTTGTAATTTAACGTTTCTCGCAACCGAAACACGATTTCTCGGGTCGCTGATACATTCGGAGAGATATACTTCACGGATCAACAAAGCTATCACAAAATAAAAACTTGGAGAAAGCAAGCTGTTTAGGCTCAAAGTCCGGCTACTGGACTCTGTCATGCGATCGAGGATTGTCGTGTGTTTAGCTGAATTTTCCGAATAATTTCAAATAAGATTTTAACACGCGACTGGCATGCGTTGCCCTGTAGAAACGACAAAATTGAATTCATTTGTGCGATTTTTATTATAATACCTGAATGAATAAAAATATTTATTCATGGAGAGATCTCTACAGTTTCAACAAGTGTAAAATGAGGTGAATAAAATCAGTCATTTAACCGGTGATGATGGATTTAGTGTTTAAAAAATTTTATAAATAAATTTCAAGCAACAGGAATTGAATAGAAATTTATCTCTTAATAATTTTAATAAAACTCTTTTTGTTTTCGTTTTGTCTTGATAAAGTTTGTCATGAGCCTCTATTTGGAGCCACCTGCCTACCACGAAGGAAGTCAAAATATAAATAGCGTTTCATTCACATGATCGAGATTTAATTCGCGGGAGCCATTGTTCAGCTAGGTAAATTCCGGCGAAAGCGAATGCTAATTATTCTTAGCCGTTATATAATACCGGAACCTTAAACAATGCAGAAAACCGGGAAATTTTCACCTGTTTGGGGGAAAACTCTTTCGAAGAGTCCTGGCTGTTCCAAAAAAGATTTAGAATATCTCGGGCGACAAAAATTTTTGTCAGCTTTTCGGGTCAAGTATGTGCCCCGTTATGCTCCGCGTTCGCGAGAGAGTACGGGGGATCGGCGAGCCGAGAAGCACGAAGGTTAGACGTATTATATGCTAATTTCGCTGGGCCCCGTAGCGACGCTGAGGAGGCTATCACTTACCAAGCCTGATGGCGGCCACCTGCGTGACACCGAGAAGGACTAGGATGAGCGGAAGTCCACCGAAGACCGAGCACAGAGTTCTTATTCCGAGGGTATTCCCGGAAGCGCGTATGCCGTCAAGGAGGAGCGTGCGTGGCCGGCGTGGCCCCGCAGCCACTGCCATCGCACCGTCCTTCTCTCACCGCGCACCGTTCAACACTGCAATTGTCGTCTCCACTGTGTGTCCTCTCTCTTTCTCTTTCTCTCTCTTTCAGCACCAACGACGAATAATCTCTCCAAAGACAGTGGTGCACACTTTGCCGTGTCCCGAAACGCGAAGCGTCAGAACCGGGACTCCAAGAAAACAAGTCTCTCTCGAACAAAACAAGTCGTTCCTGGTATCTTTCTTTGGTTTTTCCTCTGGGGAGCACGTTCGTGTTTTCCTCCGTGCAGAAATAGTGTTGAGGAAATTATATATATATATATATATATATATAAATTATATATATATATAAAAATAATTATATATATATATATAAAAAGAAAGGACGCGAGAGGCACGAGCGGTACCTAGGTCTGATTCAGTTCATGGCTCGCGCGGTCGGTATTCACGCGGCCGCGGTCAGCGAACGACTGACTGGCTCTCGCGCGCGCGCACCCGCTGGAAGGGCTTCTAGAGTCGACGGGTGGCGCGCATGCGCCAGGAAGGGGTTCTAAGGACCACGTGTGGTAAATCTTGCGCCGCGACTGCGTCTAGAGACTGAATACATACCTGCGAAAGTTGTGACACGAATGCTAAATATGACGTAAAATTCAATCACTGGGGAATAATTTTGACCGTAGAATTACGAATACAGCCCTGTCCGCTAATTGTTCCACACGATCTGATATCACGAAATTAGAGAATTTATATACATTAGGTCCTTGTTTTTGATGCCGGGTTTTCAAATCCCGGCTCGCAGAGCGGGAGCTTTGCATGGGAGAATTGATCCCGACTTAATCACTGTTCTCTTGGCTTACCAAATTAGGCAATTGAGCTGTGTTCATACCTAACATGTCTAGTACGAATTTATGTTACAATATAATTTGAACCAGCGGAAAAATCAAATTCGTTTGAGAGCTAATATTTGCAATAATTTTTAATGGAACGCCAAGAGCGTTCATTAATCCTCATTCAAGGACCGTCCGTGTACGGAATGACTACGCACTTCATTCCATATAAGAGCGGTGTTTGTAAAAAAAATCAGTCGTATTCTCCGATTGGATTGTTTATTTGTATCGCAGTTTTCATTCGCGGGTTGTACTTGCGTTGCGTCCTTAAAGGAAAACATAGTTTCAGGTGTATCTCCGGCCTACCTGTTCCTGGAAACAAACGCCCGGGGTGCACGAATGTAAACATGACGAGCTTACCTGACCCGTGGAGCACCGTCCCTTCCCAGTTTTCGTGGGTTTTTCTGCGACCCGAACGCATTCCTTCACCTGCGCCTGTCCTCTGGATTCCTCGGAGCCGTTCACATAAAAACTAACCGATTCCACCTGCGTTCCATTTTTAAGGACCTGCTGTATTTTTATATTTTGGTTTCAGTGACTAGAACTTTTTTGTAACTCGTAATTTCATAAAAAAAGGAGACAATTTATATCTATTGTATGTCTATGTGTTTCCCAATAGCTATACATTAACAACGTCAAAATAATAAACCCGCCACCGAATAAAGATTCACAGTCCAGTTATGAATATTTCTGAATTGTGCTGGAAATGTGAACCGTGTCAGCGTGTTATTGTTTTAGCTGATGTTGTCGAGAGGGAACAGGGTGTGCCAATTTTTCGAGGCAGTGAATGCACGAAAGGGAAGCCCGTAATTTGTCTTGGCATGCAGGACACTGTTCGTGAATGAAGTTGTACTGTGAACTCGTGCCGTCCGTGCCCGGCGGTGCCGCTTGAGAGAACGACACCGAGCCCGACTCCTGCGTTTTCTCGACAAACGCGTTTATTAGTCGAGACAAATGCTACCGCAGCCATAGTGATCGACCTTTCCTATTGTCCGGAGAGAGAGAGAGAGACGTGGCTCGCCGTGCCCGCACTTCCTTTTCGTCTGGAATTACGACCGTTTTATCAGCCCTAGAATTCTTTTTGCATTCTGTCCCATACGACTCGGACGGATTTTAAAAACACCATTATTTTTAAATTTTTATTTCCGTTCATCACGCGTTATTAATTATAAACAGAAAGAACGATTTTCGAGTCGAGTCGTGTCATGTTTACACTCCTCGGTGTCTGACGCCTCTCGAGCTTCGCAGCCCCTCACGGGGCATACCCCGCGGTAGTAGGGGTAATTCTGCGACATTTATCATGCAGGTTTAGAAAAATCGCTGAAAAATTTTAGAAAAATCGCTGAATTTATTATTTTGTTACCTGGGGGTAGCGGAGGGGGTGAAAATGGCCCACTCGTCGATGAGAAATTGCGGCGGGGTATACCCCATAAAAAATAGTATCTCCTTGCCGATATATGTTCGTGGCTAGATCCGTATTTTGGACATATATCGAGTACTTATATCGACTGTACGTATTTTCTGGAATGAGCACTGCCTTTATAAAACTACCCTTGCAGGGGGTGTCCCGAAGAGTTGAAACTCTGCTAGTTGATTTCGAATATGCTTAATAATTAAGCATAAAATTAATATTAGTGTAACTCAAACCAGTGAAAGGATTCAGCGAAAACAAGCATTCTTATTAGCATATTAATGAGAGAAATAGACGTGTTTACTCGATTCCTGCAACTTGTAATCGGTATACGAAAATTTTATTTCGCATGAAGATCGTCGGTTTAATAATTAGCAATAACGCTTAAAACTGCCGCAATTCTGCAATTCTGCAGTGTCTCGCAGAATGATTCGTGACGGCTGAATCGCGACCGGCTCGGAATTGGTGAAAACGATCAAATCGTCCCGGTATAAATGCATCACAGGCCATTACGAATGAATCACGGTTTTTTAAGGTCTCCTTGTATCATGCACGGCGTCTTACCCCAATTGCTGGTACATCCTGTTTAGACAATTGAGGAAGATGCCACTTGCAACCGTGAAATTAGCCCGCAGATCCGCGTTCCGGCTCAATTTTCTCTCAAGACTGCTCGAAAATTAACATGAAAATTAACGGAAAACAGATCTGTGTTTGATAGGGTTGCAGCATCGTGGAATCGGGAAATAGTGTGCGACGTGTGGCAATAACGCGTTTTAATTGTGCGTCGCGAATCATTTGAATTCTCCTCGAGCGACGGACAATTTCAAAAAATATATATTCCGGTCGGGAACAAGGCATCTCCGGCGCGACGTGTGTGTTCTTTCACCTGTTATTTCACTGTTCATTGGCTGCGCACCTTACCCGGTGCAAGACCGAGCCGCACAATAAAGATCTCTTTTCTTCTCCCTTCCTCTGTCTGTCCAACTCCCTTTCTCTCGTTAGGCTAGCGCGCCCTCTCTCGCGTGTATACGTGTCGTGACCTTGTGGCATTTGGTACCTGGCTGTACCAGTCGGCGCATGGCTCCGCCTGGCATATAGTGATGGGCACGATTCGAGTGCCTGAATCACAATCCACCTATTTCCTCCATGTCCCCACCTGTTCCCATCACTTCCCAACAAATCTCGAACTTTTCTTCGAATTATTGCAAATTTTTTACCACCCCGCTTCCTCTCCCCCATAGTAATCTACCATCGTAATCCTCAGTAACAATTTAACAGTACATTCACGGAGTACTGAAGCAACGGGAATGTGTTTATCCAAATCATTTTGAATATTAAATCAGGAATTTTCATGTTTGCGAATTTTTTTGCGATTTATCTGCTAACGCTATGTTTACGTTCCAGACAGAAAATCATTGTAAAGACATTTTCCAATTAATTTTGGAAAATAATATGTACGATAAGACAAAATTCAATTAAAGAGAGACCATAAAATGATTTTTGTATCGATTGAGAAAATTAAATAGTTACACATTAGACAGTGTACATGGGGGAATGGTAATCATTGAGATTGAGAATCACTGGTAATACCTACTGTCACGCGTGACTATATTTTATTTCCTCAATGAAAAACAAGATCTTACACCTTTCTTTTACAGCTTCCTTTTAATTAAAGTCTACTCTGTCACGTGATGCGATTAAATTTTAGATCGGTGTTTCTCAAAGTAAATTGATAATTATCTACATGCAAGACCTCGTCTAAAAATTGTACTTGAGTTGCACTTGATTTAATCGTTTTCAAATGTTCATATCGATATAAAGAAAGGAGAGATTCTGAAACGTATGATTAACACAATATTTATTCAGAAATATTACCATAATAAGGAAAGAATTGCTGGAATGATTTTTTAAAAGTTGTTTTCTAGAATCAATATTAGTCACGGAACAAATTTCTTGGAACATCATAATCTCGAATATGAAAAGCTACAAGTATCAATGAAACACTTCAGCAGTTACATTACATCATGTTTGTTTGTATCCATTATCTCTATGTAGAAGACTTTTAAATATCATAAACAAGTAGCCAATTGAATTATCCTCAATTGAGACGATTATTAAAAGAATATCACAACTTCCTGCAAGTAGAGAGTTTATTTTGTTGTAACAAGTGAAACTTCAAAAGATCATGAAGTAGAATGCACAACAAAATGCTCACAATATCGATGGTACAATATTTAAGTCTAAACATATAAGTAATATACGTTCACACCAGGTTTACGGGACGCGTCTTAATATCTTTAATTTACGATCATTGAGAAAGTAAAAATGCATTCATTATTTAACAAATTTATTTCTTTGGGTATATATTATAAAAAAATTATTTTTCTAAAGTACTGTAGAACAGTCAGTTTCAATGGTCCGTAAACCTAGTGTTAATATCCTTCTGAAATCTCGCAGAATTCAAGACAACGTATTAAGGAACAAACGGAATTGAAATTATTTATTATATAATTTCCTCCATTTTTTATAATCGTCTCAATTTCAAATCCTGAACCGAAAGTCCCCCTCTTAAAAGATATTTACGCAAACTTTGGAATGATCAGACTATATGACACAAGGACACTCAGCCTACCGAAAGGAACAACAATCAACGAATGTTGAATATATCAGCATTTTCTATTAAGTTTCTCACCAAACGGTTGTATACTTGAACAATTTATATTTATCTACAATTTTCTTCTTAATCGTTACTTCATTTAAGTCACTTCGAACGCCGACAATATCCAAGACAATTCCCTTCAACGATAATGTTAGTTTATTAAGTCTAGACTCAAACGTTAGAGTTCATTTTCTCGAATATCGCTACTTGCACCTGTGGCGCGGCCAGAGAGTGCAGAACCACACATTACTGGGAATATACGTGGAAAAACGGGATTAACTGCTATGAATTATATATATATATATATGTATAGAAGAAGCATACATTGTATTCACCGAAGGTTATCATCTGCGGTTCCCATTGAATTATCTTCATACACAAGTACTCTGTCGTCTCATTTCTCATATTTGAAATTAATGAAAAACACTGTCTACTCATTCCAATCTTGTGACACGCTACATGAAGTGATATGGAAATATATTGTTACTGATATGAGTTGCTCGTTCCACACAGAAATCCGATTTCATGATTACAGTAGAAATGAGAATGCGAATAAAGTGTACATGGTAATACTCATGCCGGGACATATGCAAACAGGTGTACATGGAGACACAGTCGAACACAAACATTCTAGAAAATATGGTATCGCTTTAAAGTACACACTCCCCTTTCTTCAATTTATAAGAGTAGTAAATCGTAACGTTTTTGGTTTCATTTGTATACATACATTTATGTACATGTTTCATGCGCCTTCGCATGCCTCCATCCCAAGTTTTCTGGCTGCGCCACTGACTTGCACACCTCTACACCTTGTCCACAGAACAGAGTCAATGCGCGCACAAAAAGCTAACGATAAGTACACGATGCTTGTCGACTCTACACGATGCGTCTAAGAAACATGACCGAGAAATGTAAACTCACGTTGCCATGCTAAACTATAAATTGGTCCACATCTTATTTAAGTGTTAATTGCCTACCAGATTGGTACAAGTACGAAATTAATGAAAACAGGATGAAAGTTTCTACAACTCTAAATGAATAGAACTGTACAGCGGACACTCAATAAACAGCTGCTGTTTGTTTTTTACTACAAACATAAATATAATTCACACTTTTGTTTTGTTTGAATAACCTATGAAAACATTTTAATAGAATGACCAGCTGCTTATCGAGCGTCTACTATATATAAAACCTACAAATATCACATGTTCTAAGTGATGTTTACGCTATCAATACTTTCAGGATTAAAATCATACATATTCTACAAACTCAAACATCCGATTCTGCAGTCTTGACTCCATTTCGTGAACAAAGTAAATATTTCCTATTTCACACATCGTATTGTGCAAAAAGGGCAGAAGATCTGTACCACAGAGTATCACTACCACTTCACTGTTTTCTTTTTTCGAAACACAGTATTTCCTCCGTAACGTCGTGGGGCTGGGCAGGTACAGGAGCAGGGAAGTTATTTTAAGATCGTCCTGATTGGCTGCAGACTAGCTAGGTGGAGTATAGAAACACGACGTGGAGGGGGTAGAACGCGATGCTATGGTGGAAATACTGTTAACAAGTTGTACTTTGTAGATACACTTCATACAGAATCATTTTGATAAATATTCGCAGAAAGGGTACGATTTTCTATTTAATAAGTTGCCATGGTCATCCAAGTGGTATCTCGAAAGTTTTAGTTAGGACTCGCTGTTATCATACTAAATGTAGTGTCCAAAAAATTGTGTACTTCTGTGGAAGTTTGTTCTGATGATATCTAGTAAACAATGAACTATAACTGGAACCTCCAAGACCAGGGCTTGAAACGATCCCGAAAATAACTGTTTAAAACTGTTACGAATAACCTTTATATCGAATAACAGTTTTCAAGTCCTGTAATTAAGAGACTGCTCGAGATGATCTTGGCAATACACGGTGGCCCATGCACCTTCCACACCTTAAATATGTTCATTACTTGTAATAATATGAGAAAATTGTGTATACAAAAGTTGCGCGGTACAGTGAGGGAAATATTGCAATGAATTTGATGCTCTATCGATTCGGAATACAGAAGGCCATCAGGATTCAGGTAGGCTATTTAAAGGAATCAAGATGACCTTGGCATTTTCGAAACCCGTTTGCACACGTAAATAATTTTTATATTGCAATATTTCCCCCCTATATCATGGAATTTTTGTATATATTATTTTTTCATGTTGTTACAAGCAACGGAAATATTCAAGGTGTGCAAGTTGCGTGGAAGAGATTATTGAAGTTGGAGACTGCTCCCTTTCTGTGAATGATTATCCTCCCTGTTTCATGAGTAGAATACAGAATACCTTAGCAGTCGGTGTCTCGAGGGGGAACAAGCTGGGATCGGAGGTCGGTCCAAGCACGGATTTGAAAGGTTTAACGGAACGTCGTTTTTGTTTCCTTCGTTTCTACGCCACACATCGATGCGTCCACAGGGTAGAGATATATCGGATGTCTTGACCTTTCAAACTCGCGCTCAGACCGACGTTACTCAGCCGGGCATCTTGCGACTCATAACACCAAGCTCGCAAGCGATCTGCTTATGGTCGCGATCGAGCAACAGAGTTCTAGCATTGAGAAACGAAAGGTCCGGTAGCCGGTTCAGTACACGGGCGGTTTCTGCTTGTATCGGCATAACACGGCCGAACCTGTCCATCACCACGTGTTCGGACCCCGAGGACCTCTTGTTCACAGACTTCCCTCGATACATATCCCCCGAGCTCGTTTTCTCCGGCAAATACTGTTTCTCTACGGACGAGTATTGCTTCTCCGACGACACGTATTGTCTGTCAGTTGCTACATGCTTCTCGTTTGTCGAGAACTGCTTCTCCATCGGAACATTACGCTGTGAACCGCTGTTTCTTGGCTTGTGTCCAGGGTCAAGGTCGGATTTCCTCTTCCAGTCTGCTGGACGAGGAGCTGGCAACGGTTCGATCATCTTCGAAGGCTGCGAACGCTTCTGCGACTTCAGAATGTCGTTCTCCAGGGACTCGATCGTCTCTGCCTTCGAGACCGAGTTACACCGTTCTCGACTGACGCTCACTTCTGAGGCATCTGTTGTATAAAAATGTGTTACCAGGTTGATGGTTTTAAACGTGGATTGGAACACGTAAGCAACACACAAATAACTGACTAGTTCTCGTAGTTTCTAGCTACAGTGTACAAGTTACAGAATACCAAGCCCAACACTTACGATGATTAACAGGATTCCTTGCGCTACTTGGCCGACGATAGGATTCAGAGTTGGTGGAACTGTGGGATGTTAGTAGAGGATCGAAAGGGCACAGAAAGTCCAAAGGTAGAAGAGCGGATAACCCACCACCTAGATTATATGATCCATCAAAATTGTTTTACCCAGTGCAAAAGCAAGTAATTAATAACAATTTTTGTTTTTGTCGTGAAAGCAACGTGATCGAACGGAAGCAGTGAACACTTCTATTTCAATAATATACTGGCAAAGAAAAAAAATACATTTGTTGAGTAGTTTATGATAATCTAGTCTCTATTCGAATGAATATTCAAAGCAATATAGTGAAATAATATGGCAACAGCGTATATCATGTTTAATACTTACTAGCTTCTAAGGGATTAACAAGCCCGGAACTATTCCAGTCAAATTGAGCAGCAGGTACTTCCTAATGGATATTTAATATTAATAAAATTACGACACTGTTTGGCTTTAAGATCAGACTGTTCAATAGACAGAGTTGAAATTTGTTGAACAGTACTATAAATAATTCTTAAAGGCTAGAGCCTGGTAAGGTGGTCAAATGTGTCGCTAATCTCAATATAAAATCAGCAATTTTTTAAACATTGATTTTGCAATCAAAAATTCGAAAAAAATTCACAGTTGTGTGTGACATTCGGTAGAATGTTTATGTATTTTTTCGTAATATTTTGTTGAGCTGGGGTTGGTTTGGGTTCACATTTTATCACTTTATCCAGCTGTATCCTTTCTTGTAACATGAAACAATGAAGCTATAATACAATGAACGAACACTTACTTCCGAGTTATTCGAACTTTGACATTTGCTCGTATTTGTCATAGCAGTCGATTGAGTTTCCACAGTAGCCTTAATTGGCTCTAGAGGAGTGAATCCAAGGTTTGCTGCGAATCTCGGTACGTTTGGATTCCACCTTGGACCAAACAACTGCAAGTATCACGTTGTTACTTTCAAACATTAATTCACTTGTCACATTACTTACAATATTCCGTGAATCAATGCCCAGGGAATTTAAGAGTACATTGTTGCTAGTACTATTTGCCCATTGATACGTCAAAGCGTTTGTTTCCTCAACGCTCTTAATACTGTGCCAAACTTTATCTGCTTGACTTATCAGTGTTTGTATTTGAATTTCACATTGTTCCGTGCCTGCCGGAAACATCGTTGTTATTATGTCTTCTATTTTATTGGCCGCCTGTGGAACATGTTCGCAATTAATTTCTGACATAATAGAAACAAATGAACACACAAACAGCTTACATTTTTATTCTCTATTCGAGACATTGATTCCTTTAGGCTAAACGGTGGAGGCTCCACTTCGGGTTGTTGGAATGCTGACTCGAAATCATTGAAGTCTCCGAAATCGTCATCCTCCTCTTTATCAGGTACTTTTGTTTCGTCAACTTTCTCGAATTGGGTTTGATCAGTGAAGTTCGTGAAATCGCCGAAATCATCGTCTTCAGCTTCTAGATCATTTTTCTGTTCACTCCCTTCTGTTGCTTTGGGAAAGTTGTGGAACTCAAGTTGGAAAGTCCTAGTGGAAGTCTCTAACGTGGCATCACACTCAAAGTCACCGAACTCCTCGTTTGAACACCTGGAGATAACTGGCAGTGGTTCAGAAGGTAGAAAGTCGTTTTCAACACTCGGTTTTGCTTCAGAAAACTCGTAGAATTCATCATCAATCTCCTCCAATTCAACTGGGTTTCTATTTGTCAATTCATCCTTTGGTTCACTGACACTTGGAGGATTTTCTTCAACAGAATCATGAAACTGTTCTATGTTCGCAGGTTTTGAGTTATCTGCGTCAATCTCGAAGTCAACTCTCTCGTCTGGCACATTTAAGATCGCTGTGCATTGAGCTTCTGCAGTCGGTTGCTCGACTGGTTTCTCGAATTCTACATTTACGTCCTGTTTATCAACTATACTGAAGTCTTTATTTAAATTGTTTAAATTATTTGAAACATCTTCAGCTTCTTGGAACTCAAAATAGTCTGTTTTCGAAATGTCTGTAGGCACGTCGTTGTTTGAAATCCAATTCTGAGAATCTTCAAACTGCTCGTATTCGTAAAAATCATCATCTAGCGGTTGAATTATCTCGGGAGCGGCGGTCGGGTCTCCCAAATCTAGGCTTAACGGTTCTAAATCCTCTAAATTATTAGGGGTAGCTTCCTGCTCGCTCTCCCCGCAGCTACTGCTCTCACTGACTAAGCCAACTTCATTGAAAACTCTTTTCTCTCTATTGTCCTCGATACCATTGTTATTTACATTCTCCAAGCTTCTTTTACAACTGTTCACCTCGTTAATCGTTTCAACCTCTGTTTTCAATTTAATCTCGCTCACAGTGTTCTCGGTTTTTTCAAGTATTAAGAGGTCTTCTGAAATAGTCGATTTCAAAACTACTGGCTGAGAGTCGTCCTCAATTGTTTCGGAAATACCATTTAATTTTGGCGAAGCATGTTGCGACGGTAAAGGTGTTTGAACCGGTGTTACAAGCTTGTGTGGTGAATCTGAAGACACGGAGAGGCCTATAAAAAAATTTCTATTATTGAAATATGCACTGTAATGCATTACGGTTTTAATACTAGAATTATTCAAAAGTTTGTTGTCTCATGGAAATTCGATAGTATAATTACCATCTATGCCTCCAGTTGTGAAGTCTCCGAACTCATCCTCTTCTGAGTCCCCAAAATTGTCTAGCGGAGGAGGTGTCGAACTGACCAGTGGTGGAAACGCCATCCTGCTGACTACTCTGAAGAATACATATACAATATTTTCAATACAACATACTTTTTAATTCACTGAATCTTTCACAAATAAGGAACCATTATAAATATATCTTCGATCGAACATTGAAACAGCGAACTCGAGTACAAATTTCCGTATCGACTTTTATTTTTAATGAGGCAGAAGTTCACGAGAAATTGAACATTGTACCTTTTACCGCGACGAAACGCATATGTCAAATTCAACTAGGTTATGTATATGTCAATAATGACGGATGGAAACATTTGTCAAAATCACTCGAAGACGCGTCAATAGTATCGGTATGGTCGTTAAAAATGATTTTATCGCACTGTTGAGAGGGAAAACTACGTTGTTACGCGAAGCAAAGTGAAATGGACTCGAACGTATAGTGCCATCGTTAACTTACGAAAGAACACGTAGGTACGTGGAGCACCTTTCGATATTTCTTTATCTGTCGTCCGTCATCGTGTCGACTTTATTCCAGTCGGTCTCCATCGGCATATGCAATTCTTTATCAATGACGATTGCAACTTGTTAGAACCCGTAAGGTTCGGTGGTGTGAATCACGAGACCATCGGTTGTATCACCTGTTCTGTACGTGTTGCTTCTGCGCACCTGTGCCCACCTGCCGTTGCGCGTTTTTTTCAAACTCGATTAAAATTTCAAATTACGGGGCTCTCTTCCAATCGATTAAAATTTGCAATTTGATTCATCAATCAATAATTTCGAACACAAAAAATTAGTCAATAAAACTCACGATTGATTTGTTCTATTGATGAAATTACTCGTAAACTTATTTATTGACCATTAACGACCGATTATTAATTGAAGATTAATTAAAATTCTATGCAATTTATTCCGAAAGACTTTGAAGTCATATATTCAGTAGCTCCATCTTAATCCACATTTGAATTATAACATGCATAATAGTTGGTATGACTTAAGTCATTATATTAATGTTTGTTTATATACAGTTTATTAATCTCGTTAGAACAGTTGTAAAAACCATCAACACGTGATATACATGCGCAGAAGGTTTCATTCTTACTGTATGATGTACCATCAAAAAATTGCTACCTTCAGCAGGAAGCGCTTAGTTAAACAAATTAAATCATATTCAAATCCGTGTTGTTTGAACTGATTATTAAACTATTTGATTTCATTTACATACACTGCTTGCTACAGCTAGTGTACTTAATGAAAGTTTTTCCAAAGGTAGTCATTCTACTTCGGTTTATTTCGCGTCCTGCTTAGCAGTATGCCGTGTACGTCTGTGCTTTCTCATGTCCCCTTTTTGCCTGAAACATCTTCCACAAACGTCACACGCATGTGGTTTCTCGCCAGTATGAATCTTTATGTGATTATTCAAAGCTTCTGTTCTGGTGAATGCTTTCTCGCAATAGTGGCACTTATATCTACGATCCCCCCTGTGTATTAATCTATGTTGATAGAAAACGGAACCCGTTAAGAAAGCTTTGTTGCAGACGTCGCACTTAAATGGTCTCTCTCTGGTATGCTTCTTTCTAGTATGATCCGCTAGATCAGGTTTTATAGTGAATCGTTGATCACAATACTCGCACGCGTATGGTTTGACACCCATGTGGAACCTTTTGTGAGTCCACATGTGACTCGACTGCGTGTAACTCTTCCCACATATATTGCAAACATACCTGAAAATAGAAAATTTTACATTTTCTGTAAGTAACCAAAAAATCCCAATGCAAAAGGTTTATAATTTTTCTGAAAAAAATTCCTAAATATTCGCGCAAAAACGGCCTCGAAATTAAGAATACCCCTTCAATAATAAATACGAAATTTTGCACATACGGCCTGAGTCCACTGTGTCTTCTTTTATGCGCATTCAAAGAGTTCGCAGTGGGTAGCAGACTCCCACAAATGTCACAGGGGAATTTGGAGCATCTATACTTCCCATGTTCTTGGAAGTCCTCAGCGCTTGCGAAAATGCTTCCGCACAGTTCGCAAATAAACTTCTCTTCACTCTTCTCTGACTTTCTAGCCACCGGCTGATGCCTTTTTTGTTTATGCTTGTACAGCAGAGACAATTCTTTAACGTCCCTATCGCAAACATCGCATAAGAACACTACCAAGATTTTAAATATTCTCGGATGCTCCTTCCAATGAAGGACAGCCTCTGCAAAAGACTTGAACCACGAGTTGCACTCGTTGCAAGAGTATGGCTTTTCAACTATGTGTAAGTTGCGATGAGTTTTTAGATAGTCCATGTCTGCAAAGTGGCTGTTGCAGAACTCGCAGTGGTAAAGCTTCAACGCCTGCAACTCTTCAATGAGACTAATCTTCTCTTCGTGCATCTTGCAATGCTCGTCTGCGGTTTCGCATGATCCAAACACTTCGCCGCAACGAACACACCTTTATACAATTTTTAAACAAAAGAAGAAATTTGTATTTGGCTAAAATAAATCGTAGTGCGTGGGATTAAGAATTACCTCCAAATTGTTTGACTGTTTTCTAAAACGATACTGTGGCCAGCTATGTGTTTGTTCAATCTTGACTTCTGTGTAAAGCTTTTTGAGCATTCAGGGCATTTGTATGGCTTCTCTGGGAGATGGGTCACCACGTGACGCTTCAAAGTATATCTAAAATAAAGATAACTTGGACAATTTTTATTTTGCATAAAAACTTGCAGTCTAATTATAAACATTCGGCTAACTCACCCATCACAAAATCCTTTAGAGCAGACCTCGCACACATGAGGTCTTGTTTTACCATCCACGCAAACGTGTTTCTTTAGCCCTTCTTGATTTTCAAACAATTTTCCACACTGCAAGCAGGATACTCTGCCGTCTTTGCAATGATACCTATAATACAATTAATATACAAAATAAAATATATCATATATTTACAATAAAATGACATTGTACCTCTTGTAGTGATAAAATAACTTTTGCTCCTTCCCAAAAGTAATCTTACAAATTTCGCAATATAATGCTTTTGCTTCCTTGTGAAAATGTTGGTGAAATTGCAATCGTTCTTCAAAAGTGAATGTTGCGAGGCAGATATCACACTTATATGGCTTGGATGTGCACTGCAAGTTGGGTTTACATTTATGTGCATCTAGAGTTTCCTTTGTATGATAAAGGTTCATACAAGCACCGCATTTCAAATATTTTTGCTTGGTTCCCAAACAAAACAGTGTAATCGCTCCGCTTTCGGCTTCTTCGTCGGCTCTAAGTTCACTTGGAATTTGTTCTTCATCACTGCTTTCAAGAACAATGTCACTGTCGTATAAGTCATCCTTTTGATTGCTCTTGGTTTCTTCGTATATCTTCATTCGTCCTTCTATACATAGTGGACACGAATCATTGTTCTCCGAACAGTTTCCATCAGTCTTAATAGTTAGGAAAGAATGTTTCTGCTTAAGAATTTCTATAAGAGTCTCCTCGGCTCTGATACATTGAACATCGAAGTCATTACACCAAGTAATCTTTTCAACACACATTGGACAAAGTTGTTTCGGAAGGGGATCTGTTTTCTTCACCTAAAAGACATAGGCGAAATTAAAACTGGTGACAGAAGAAAGTTTCCGAATTCAGTTTCGGTACCTTAACACTTAAACATGTGTTTATCTTGTCCAAAAGTCTTAAAGACTCTCCAAACTCTGAGTAAATGTAAACAGGATTAGAGGTTTCCCCTGCACATAAACGGCACAGAGATTTCAAATGATTTTGATTCTCAGAATCAGGAGGCAATTCTAAAATCTCATTAGAGGATAATGGCTCATCCTGAGACCAAATAATTGATGCCTCAAAATCATCAAGATCGTTTTCATGATCACTCAATGTGCTAATCGATTCTGTCTTTCCAATATTCATATTACAAAACTGCATATTTATTTATCTGAAATACAACATAAAAAATCAATATTTTCTTCTTTCTAATAATATTTAAATTATTAACGAATCAAGCAAGACAATGAATTGAAAAAGTTACAAATTCATAATACTGCAATAGTGGTATTACATTTACACACCTAATAATAATTTCAGTATTAATAACTTATTTTAGTAGTTTATGTATTTATTTTTTTATTACGTGTTGGTTGAATGATTATTCTTATGTATTGTTAAATGAAAAGGAGTCAATTCTCATCTTTCATTTTCGCTTTCTCGCGAGCGAATTGAAACGGAGGGTGCAGGATGGAAAGTATGTCAGAGTAGATTACCTCGTTCCTTGGAAATAATGTAAAGATTCTTTCATGGCAAACTAAACTTGAATCTTCGTGTTGTAAAACAATTCAACGAGGAGCCGATTTTTCAAGTGGAGAGTATTTCAGGTAAACACGCTGTCAAGACAACAGAAACAAAAGCGAATCTTGGGGTCTTTTTGAATTTAACAAATTCATTTTATTCGATGAAAAAAATAGAATAATTATTATTACTTTAATTTGTTCAAATATTTAAGACAATATAATCTTTTCTTTGTTGTAGACGTTATAAAAAAAATATATATCTCTTCTGTATAAATTATATCCTGACATGTATATTTTTACATTAACATACTTATAATGAACATTTCATTTTGATTGGCTAATATGTATAATAGGTATAATTTGTGTTATTATAATATATCGTAGATCATTCTTCACTCTATGTTCCCTTAATCGTTTACAATGCCTCAGAACAGTCATTAAGTTTAACTTAAGCCTGTCAAGTTTGGTTTTTGTGTACATTTCATAATCTTCTTTGGTGAAGAAATACAGGTACTCTGAAACACAACATAATTTAATCCCTTATACTTTAAATCGAATTTTGTACAAGTTGCTTACCATTCTTAGAACAAATATCCATATCTTGTTTCTTATAATGAAGATAAAGATTCATATTGCCTTGCTTTCTAACTTTTGTTTTGTCCATTGACAAAAGCATATACTTTGCTTTCAAAACTTGATTAATAGAATTCACCAGACTATTCACTGTCTCTAAAGACTGTCTTCCAATAATATACTTTGGAATAGTATTGAATTCAATATCAGATATTAAAGCTATCGTAGGATAAACATCAGGCTCTTTAAACAAAATTTTCTTGCAGTTTTTCATTATAGACTCTTCCTCGCTCTCGACATCACTATCATCATTTGCTGATTCCACCGCATTGTATGATTTGTGTGATAATATTTCTTTGAGAACATGATTATATTCATCCTTGGTGTGATGGTAATTATGTATCAATTGGGGTGGAACGTTTCTCTCCATGTGAACAATTTTGTCATCCAACATTTGCATCAGCAATAATAATTCCTAAAATTGTTATTCTTGCAATGTCAATGTTTATGATCTGTATAGCACTGCACACATCTTAACTATTGGCTTAAGCTTCTTTTACTCGAAAACTTTATAAAACTGTAATTCTAAGATTTTAGTTTTTCATTTGAGATTCGAATGACAGAGATTCAACTCTATTAATTATCAAAGAATTCTTACTTGCATTTCCTTATTTCGGTCTCGCATATCGCACAATTTTATCTTTAATTCCTTCATGCCATCGGAAATCTTTGAAACTTTTCTAGACATCTCCAAGAGCTCATCCTTCACTGCACCTTTACCTAAACGAAAATATTGACATTAGTACAACGAGAACAATGTGAAAAGTTTCTACATAGTACAAGTACACTTTTTCAATGAACATTTAATTTAATCGTACTTTGAAGTAATATAGTTGCAGACTCGAGGTTTCGTAATTTATCACACTGTTGTTCCAAAACATCTTCAATAGAAGAGGAGTGCGCCATAATTTAACAAATGCAACAAGTCTTACACGTCTTATCAACGTCAACTACTACGAATAACGGTTTCACTTCGTTTTACAGTTTGTAAATTTTGAATTTAAGTTAATTCGTAGATGGCGTCGTGCGCTACTTAAAGGCACTTTTAAATAATCATTAAATATTCAAATTTATACATTATAATACTTAGATATAATAGATACACGAAAGCTATTGAAAAATTACATTCCTTCAGACATTCCTATGATAATTAACGATTTAAAATTAATTTATCATACACATAAAAACTCTCAAATCGGCTTTACTAAAATCAGTTTTCAATGCGCATGCGTATACAAGTTGTGCGCACTGAATACATATTGCGAATATATTTAATTTTTAAACACAGCAGCTTTTTATACATTTTGCATCCAACTTTTTGCCAGAAGTTTATAAAATATCAATTTATAAAAATAGCAAACAGTGTTCTTTCAAAGTTATCTAAGTTAAGAGTGTTGAGATTAGAAATTTAAATAGGAGTTTCGCCTCTACACTCTGTGCTGTCAAAGTAAAGATTCAACGTTGCGCCGCGAGATGTTAGCGTGTTCGCGTGTAACACGTTCGTCGTCGGGGACTCTCTTCTGGTTCCCTTACTGATCCACGAAGCTGCTGTCATTTTCCCTATTTCGTCATCGTTTCGCGTGATTTCGTGGAGTATGTTTCAACACGTAACACTGTGACGAAACGTCAAAAGTTTCTTGATTAACGATCGCCCGTTGACTCCGTATTTCCTCGCTTATCTAGAGTTTCGTTGTCAGTGCTTCAGGAGCTGCCAGTGGCCAAAAACGAGGAGGCGGGGGTGGAAGAGGAGGAGAAGAAGGAGGAGGAGGGCTCACCTCCCGGAGGTGATCGCGAATTATGCACGAGACACCGGTGAGGAAGTCACGGTCGTGAAAATGCGTGTCTCGAACCGAGTCGCGTGTTCACCCGTGCCAGCCTAGCGAAGGACTGAGCTTGGCCCAGGTGACGATGCAAGATAACTCCAAAGAGATGTTCATCATCCGAGCATTGGAAAAGATCCTGGCCGACCGGGATGTCAAACGGTCGCACCTCTCTCAACTCAGGAAGTCCTGCGAGACTGCACTCGGTAATCATTCTCCTCATCCTTCTCTCTTTCTTCAGTCAACTACGCATGGAATAGAATTCAATATGTATTTACAAATCTCAAAGTTCACTATCCAATCTACATTTTGCAATCTTTGAATGCTACTCAAAGATGACAAGTTTTAATGAATGTACTTGCAATGTACACGTTTCATAATTGATTTCAAATTCTAACGATATCCGAGTAGCGTTAAAAAGAATCAACAATGCTTATTCTATGTGGTGCATGAGTAACTACAATCTGCACACAGCACAATAAACATACATAGTCATTGACCAGGTGCCAAGAAGTTCAGAGTCAAAGAAATAATTCTATAAGTTTCTTAGAAGTAGACGTTTTATGTTAGTCAATTGTATATATTACAAAAGAATAATACAAATGTAAACTCAGATGATAAAATACCAAGTTCATATTGCAAGAACTAATTCATTAATGGAGTCCATTGTGGGGAAAGTATATTCGATCACATAGAATTCTACATCATCGTTGTTTTTACTTTATTCTTATTAGTTTCATGTTATTCATTATCAACTGTTATCTTTTCATTGACCTCATATCTGAGTGCACTGTAAGGTACAAAAATAAATCTGACAGATTGTAACTATACTGTGTTCTTCTTGCCATGAATACATTGTATTTTAGATAAAAATGAGAATTCCAAGATGTTATACATATACTGTGATTGATAGCATTTCTTGGTCTTCACGGCAAGGCTTAAATTGAATTATATTCGTATGGCACTTAATACATTACATTATCATAGTCTACTCTTAATTCTTGGATGCTTAGTGTAACTGCATAATAAATATTGGAAACATAAAATTTGTATGTCAATAAAAAATAACATTCTTTTTTAAATGTTACTTATTTTACTAAGCATACAGAATGTCTAAGCCCGACTAGTTATACATTAAATGTACACGTACAGTGTATATAAAAATAATAGCCAATTAGCATATGTCAATAACAGATCACTCTTTGTTCTAATCTATTTTAACATATCACTATTTTTACTTTATTACTGGGTGGGGATGAAATTATATCTGTGATGAACACGTGCATGCATAAGATAATTTTTCTAGACTAAAAAAATATGTTCCGATTTTCAGATAACTTGCGGAATGAGATTAAAGAAGTGTCGGGCTCGCAGGTCTCGACTGCACTGCCCCAGCCTCGCAGTGATTCCTATGTCATTTCTGCAGAGAAGTATTTTTTACCATTTGAATTGGCCTGCCAGAGCAAGTCGCCACGAATTGTGGTCACTGCTCTGGACTGTTTGCAGAAATTGATTGCTTATGGCCACCTCACTGGCAATGTACCTGACTCTACTGAGCCGAACAAACTATTGATTGTCCGGATCGTCGAGACAATCTGCGGATGTTTCATAGGGCCGCTAACGGATGAAGGTGTTCAGTTGCAGATAATAAAAGCGCTCCTGACAGTGATGACTAGTCAGCATGTCGAAGTTCACGAGGGTACCGTGCTTCTCGCAATACGCATCGTTTACAGCGTTTATCTGGCCTCTAAGAATCTGGTTAACCAAACCACGGCTCGCGCTACGCTCACCCAGATGATCAATGTGATTTTCGCGCGGATGGAAACTCAAGCAGTAAGTTCATAAATGTGCCAGTGATTATGAAAGTTCACTTTCATACTTACTGACACAATTGTAAATTAAAAGATGGTATTCTTAAATTATACATCTGTCATTCGGTCTTTTCAGGAAGAAGAGAATATTAAGAACGAAATGGAACATACAGAAGCTGCTGTCAATGCAACCAACTGCACTTCCAGTGGAGAGCTGGAATCTGAGACAGTGAACAATGAGGAAACCGCTGCAGAAAATAGTCAAGAGTCGCATATGATTGTACGAGGGATCCTGGAGGATGTAGTCAATTCTGTGGTACCGGAGGATGCGACCAGTACGGTGACAATAGTTTCAGAGGAGGCGAGCTTGGACCAAGTGCCTATGGACGATAACTCCGACGAGGCTGTGGCAGAAAGCGACAATATGGTCAGGGCGAAGTTTACCCATGTCCTGCAGAAGGATGCTTTCTTGGTCTTCAGAGCTCTCTGCAAACTTTCTATGAAACCCCTCCCAGATGGCAATCTAGATCCTAAGTATGTACACAAGCGAATACAAGATTTCATATGACAGACATGTTTGTTAAATGCATTGGACCCTTTCAGGTCACACCACCTCAGGTCAAAGATCCTTTCGTTACAACTGCTTTTGGGCATACTGCAAAACGCGGGACCAGTGTTACGTTCGAACGAGATGTTCGTGATAGCTATAAAACAATACCTGTGCGTAGCACTTTCGAAGAACGGTGTTTCGTCGGTTCCCGAGGTGTTCGAGCTCTCGTTGGCGCTGTTCTTAGCCCTGCTGGCTCGTTTCAAAGTGCACTTAAAAATGCAGATAGAGGTCTTCTTCAAGGAGATCTTCATGAACATCCTCGAGACTTCCAGTAGCTCGTTCGAGCACAAGTGGATGGTCATCCACGCTTTAACGCGCATCTGCGCGGACGCTCAGAGCGTCGTTGACATATATGTGAATTACGATTGTGATCTGTCGGCTGCAAACTTATTCGAAAGGTGAGGAAACATAGTAGAGTATTCTCTCCGTTACTGTAAACACTTCAGGTCTGCAGAGTTACAGAGAAGAGATACTATATATGAATCATACTTTTGCTTCGCTTGCATAAGTGTGAGTCCGACAGATACCAATGGGAATCCCCCCAGTGGTAGGGATAGAATGTGAACAGTAACGGAGAGAATTCTATAGATCGTAATGCGATAGGTAACAGCGACGTAACGTTATACGTGTCTTATTTTGCAGGCTTGTGAATGATTTGTCAAAGATTGCGCAAGGTAGACAAGCTTTGGAACTGGGTGCCTCGCCTAATCAGGAGAAATCGATGCGGATCAGGGGCCTGGAATGCTTGGTTTCCATTCTGAAATGTATGGTCGAGTGGAGTAGAGACTTGTACGTGAACCCGAGCGTGCCGGCTGATCAACAGCTCCCTTCGGAGCCACCAGAACCTCCTGCTGAGCCGCCACTGCCTCGTTATGGCAGCGCAGGAAGTCTGTCGTCCGCGAATTCTAGTCTGGCAGGGAACAAGGAGATCCCGGACTCTCCAGAACAATATGAAGTGCAAAAACAGCAGAAGGAAGTCTGGGAAACCGGAATTGACATGTACGAACCGAAAATCTTTAGTCTTTCATCCTTCATCCCGTTCAGTCGTCTTGGTCTGAGGTATCAGGCTAAATCGAAGTAAAAGAGGATAATCCTGCAGAACAGCTATGTACCCTTCGATTTTGATGATTTTTGGATACACTCACAAATGCACAAGTGTAGGCAAAAGTCGCTAACGTTCAAAGGAAAAAGTTTCTCGACATATCGATTTGTACAATATATCGGAAAAATTTATGGGAAGATAGGTGTAGCTGTTTCTGCAGGTTCGACCTAAAAAAATTCGATATTTGACGAGACCGCCCGATATCTCATAGCCGCTGAACGATTAGGAATACGGTTAAATGGGCATGTTTTCTATTAATCAAGTGGTATTCTTACCTCTAGTTTTAATCGAAAGCCAAGCAAGGGGGTACAATATCTTCAAGAACAAGGTCTTCTAGGTAATTCGTCCGATGACGTTGCCCGCTGGCTTCATATGGACGAACGACTCGATAAGACCGCGATTGGCGATTTTCTCGGCGATCATAATCACAATCAGGTGATGTACAGCTATATTGATCAAATGAATTTTGCTGACCGCGATTTAGTTACAGCCCTCAGATACTTTCTCGAGGGCTTCCGGTTGCCTGGCGAGGCCCAGAAGATCGATCGACTTATGGAGAAGTTCGCCAGCCGGTACTGCGAATGTAATCCGAAGTGAGTGCTAAAGAGAGTCATGCCTATCCCCTAACTATTCAAATTAATGTCATCTAAACAGTACAAATGTAATTCTGCTGTTTATCATTTAGTCTTTCACGTTTGACTATTTATTCTATATTGAACGTACAACAGAACAGAATTGTAGTTAATTTCTGTTTCTTCTTGCAGTAATGGACTGTTCACGAGCGCCGACACCGCTTACGTGCTGGGTTTCTCCATAATCATGCTGACGACCGACCTTCATTCGCCGCAAGTCAAAAATAAGATGACAAAAGAGCAGTATATCAAGTTGAACCGGCGCATTAGCGATAACGAAGACTTACCCGAGGAATATTTGTCAAAGATTTACGATGAGATTGCTGGTAACGAGATTAAGATGAAATCAAATCCGAACAGGCCCGGGAAGCAAGGTAACATTTCCGTTCCTAACTGATCTTGCAGGAAACTAATGAAATTATATTATTCCAATCGATGTTTCAGTAATATCCAGTGAAAAGAAACGACGTCTGCTGTGGAACATGGAGATGGAAGTGATATCGACCGCAGCGAAGAATTTGATGGAGTCGGTCAGTCACGTTCAGGCGCCGTTCACAACGGCGAAACACTTGGAACACGTTCGGCCGATGTTCAAAATTGCTTGGACACCGTTTTTGGCCGCATTCAGCGTCGGTCTTCAAGACTGCGACGACCCTGAAATAGCCTCTTTATGCTTAGATGGCATCCGATGCGCGATTCGCATCGCTTGCATATTTCACATGACGGTAAATAATTTTGCACGGTCGATAGCAATTCTGCCGTAATGCCGTGACCATTTCGGTACCGCTACCAACGGTCGACTATTTTATTCTCGACGATACATAAAATATTTAGTAGCTCAAAGCGCACAGCGATAATAAAAATAATGCTAATAAGATAAGAAAATCCTTGGTGCAAATATTTTCTTTTGAATGCAGTTGGAACGGGACGCGTACGTGCAAGCGCTGGCGCGGTTCACTTTGCTGACTGCAAACTCTCCCATCACCGAGATGAAGGCGAAGAACATAGACACCATAAAGACGCTGATAACCGTGGCGCACACCGATGGAAATTACCTCGGCAGCTCCTGGCTCGATGTTGTGAAATGTATCTCGCAGTTGGAGCTCGCTCAATTAATAGGGACCGGAGTTAGACCGCAGCTTTTGGGTCCACCGTCTAAACCACACTTCCCGTCGCCATTGGTGACCTTCAATCTGACCCATAACAACTCCCATCAAAGCAACAATTTGAATCTCAGTTCCCTGGACCGTAAGTATAGTTGCATCAAGAGCAGTTCCGTAAGGGACTTCTCGAAATTGAAGAGAGTCTGCTCTGAAGCATTTCGTATCAGTCAAATAGGAACCCAAAGAATGATAACTTCAATTTATTAATTTAGAAATCAGCAATTTCAAGTTTCTAGAATTAAAAAAAAATCGAAACTTGCCACAGAAGGTTCTCTTTGGAGACACATTTGACTACCAATCCAGTTATACCATTTAACCTTTTGCGTGCGGACGACTCTCTGCCGATGTTAAATGGACAACCCGTTGTACTCATTTGTGACTTTCGAATTGCAGCAAGCGTAAAGGAGTCAATAGGAGAAACAAGCTCTCAAAGCGTGGTGGTAGCTGTCGACAGGATCTTCACAGGATCCACCAGATTGGATGGAGATGCGATCGTGGAATTCGTGAAGGCTCTTTGTCAGGTGTCCCTAGAGGAATTGTCCCATCCAACTCAGCCTCGCATGTTCTCGTTGACCAAGATCGTTGAGATCTCCTATTACAACATGGGTCGCATCAGGCTCCAGTGGTCCAGGATCTGGCAGGTGATCGGAGACCACTTCGACAGAGTTGGCTGCAGTCCTCGTCAGGAGATAGCGTTCTTTGCAGTCGATTCGTTGAGGCAACTGGCCACGAAGTTCATCGAAAAGGGCGAGTTCGCGAACTTCCGGTTTCAAAAGGACTTTCTAAGACCGTTCGAGCATATCATGAAGAAGAACAGGTCGCCGGTGATTAAAGACATGGTTGTTCGTTGTGTCGCACAGATTGTTCATTCGCAGGCTCCTAATATTCGATCGGGCTGGAAAAACATATTCAGCGTGTTCCATCATGCTGCCAGCGATAGGGACGAGGCTGTGGTTGAGCTGGCCTTCTCGATGACGGGAAAGATTATTAGTGAGTAGAAAAGGCAATTTTTTTTAGAAAAACTACCGAACCTTTTGCATTGCGATTTTGCACACATATTTACTAGTATTTGAAGTATACATGTGTTTTTATTTAAAGTAAAAAGAAAACCCCTTCACAATGAAGGAACAGATGTTGAAGATGATCTATGAAATCTTTGTTCATGTTCCTTCTAAAGTCTAGCAATCTTTTAGAGGTCGAAGATGATCTGTGACATTTCTTGCTCATTTCTTTCTTTCGATGCTTCTTTTGCAGACGAGTTGTATGCAGAAGACTTCAGTATTATGGTAGACTCTTTCCAAGATGCCGTCAAGTGCCTCAGTGAGTTTGCTTGCAACGCCTCTTTCCCAGAAACAAGCATGGAGGCCATTCGGTTGATAAGGTCTTGCGCCTCGTACATTGATGTCAACCCAAATCTATTCGCAGAGGGAATGATGGATGATAGCGGGATGGTGTCCGAAGAGGACAGAGCTTGGGTACGCATACTTATACATTTGTCTAATGATCATCGAATAATTATGTTTCATGTTTTGTCTAGGTAAGAGGTTGGTTCCCACTGCTGTTCGAATTATCTTGCATAGTGAGTAGATGTAAATTGGACGTGCGAACACGAGCGCTAACAGTTCTCTTCGACGTCGTAAAAACCCATGGTGCATCGTTCAAACCTCACTGGTGGAAGGACCTGTTCCAAGTTTTGTTCAGAATCTTTGACAACATGAAACTTCCCGAGCAACATACAGAGGTAAGAACTATCAGCGTAAATATTAAGTTGGCGTTTCGTTTACTAGAAGAATTTTCTTTAGTCAAACTATGCCCTGTCGTCATCATCTTGCAAACCAACTTTTCTAATAGTTCAAACAACATTATTTCTGATACTGTAGCATCATTATAAATCCCCAGAAAGCAGAATGGATGACAACAACGTGCAATCACGCTCTGTACGCCATCGTGGACGTCTTTTCTCAGTTCTACGACACTCTAGGGCCCCTCCTACTGGAACAACTATATTCTCAGCTACTCTGGTGCGTGCAGCAAGACAACGAGCAGCTGGCACGTTCGGGCACCAACTGTCTCGAAAATCTGGTCATCAGCAACGGAATCAAATTCGACGAGAAAACCTGGGAGAAGACCTCTGTCTGCGTGTTGGACATATTCGAGAGCACCTTGCCGTCAGCGTTGTTAACTTGGAAGCCGCAGTCTCCTAACAAAGAATCGGATCTCGACGTGATCACGGGAGAGGCTGACGGCCACGTGGGCATCCTGAAGAGGAGCAACAGCTCCCAGAGTCTAACGAACGGTGAGACGCTGAAGAACAAGGTGTTCTCCGCGCTATTGATTAAGTGTGTTGTTCAGCTGGAGCTGATCCAAACGATAGACAACATTGTATTCTACCCGGCCACGTCGCGCAAGGAAGACCAGGAGAACTTGGCACTGGCGCAGGCTGACATGTTCAACGGAAAGTCCTCTGAGTTAGGCGTGAGAGCCGGAGCGGACCAGCAGAAGGAGGAGCAGGGAATGTACTGTGCTCTGACCACCACGCATTTACTGCAGCTAGTCGAATGCCTCCTGAAGTCTCACCGGTTCGCCAAGGGCTTCAACTCGAACCACGAGCAACGGAACGTCCTCTGGAAGGCCGGTTTCAGGGGCAACGTGAAACCTAATCTTCTGAAGCAGGAGACGCAGTCGTTGGCCTGCGCTCTGAGGATTCTCTTCAAGATGTACAGCGACGAGGCTCACAGAGCGGATTGGAGCAAAGTGGAGGCGAGACTGGTCGAAGTAGCCTGCGAAGCGTTGGAATATTTCCTAGCATTGTCGAACGAGGCTCACAGAGAAGCCTGGACCCCGATCTTGTTGCTACTTCTGACCCGAATACTGAAAATGAGCGACAACAGGTTCGCGGTTCATGCGTCCAGCTGCTACCCGCTGCTCTGCGAGGTTATGTGTTTCGATCTAAAGCCGGAATTAAGATCCGTTCTAAGGAGATTCTTCTTGAGGATCGGCCCAGTCTTCAGGATCACCCAACAATAGTCGCCGTAACGGATTAGAAGGAAAATGGCCGTGTTTCTGATCGTTCTAACGATGTATAAAGTCGATTCTTGTAATTAAGAGGCGCGAATCCCTCTCCGACGATGATAGAAGAATCTTGTATAGTCGAACGAACGAATATTCTTGGTCTGGATGGCCAATTTCAGGGTATTTTAATTTCTCAGGCTTTAGGCTGTCTGCCCTGCCACGATCATAAATTTTGGAAAGATTTGTTACAAAATGACAGTCGATTGAAACTCGTGGCTCTTGTATTATATGTTTTAGGTGCCATAGCTAATTGGAGTTTTGAAAATATTGACTTGATTCTGGTAGGGGTTTTTCTAATTTGGAGAATATCTATCTTTCTGTAGTATTGTGTATGTAGATAGCGAAAATGATAGACGATACTTGTTCTCTTTGTGCAATTTATAAGAATCTTCTTTATACACGAAAAATGTATCTACACTGTACGGAGCGAGGCTTACTATTCGTTCAAACTATTTTATCCGATACAAGGGAATCAAAAGAATGTTACAGGGGTACGTGCAAACAGAACGATATGAGAAACGATGTTTCAGACGAGGCATTAGGGGAAGCATAATGTGTATGTATTGTACATGTTTCGAAATCTCCTTTGTATTTACTACGGTCTTCATTTTTACAAGGAAGAGCCTTCAATGGAGGACCCATATATCCGGTCGATTGCATATACGCAAGGTGTTTCATAAGTAACGCATTTTCTGGACGCATTTAATGGTTTTATTTATCGGTTGTAATTTTAACGAAATATTCCCAGGTCTTCTTTTAACTTTGCTTTATCTATCACGGTTTCCCTTTATCAAGGTACACGATGTTAGCGCATAATCATGTAAACTATCAGATAGACGTTACTGATGTCAACGCTGGGTGTACGGAACGCGTCAAAATGACGGGGATAGAGCTTGAACAGAAGTGTACGCACAAACAAACAAGTAAATGTTTATCCATTCAATTCCCATGTGTATATTAATTATTGTTTACGGATAGAGAAAAAGAAAAAAGAACTGTTCGACAGAAATTAATAGTCACTTCATTTACAATGTTCGATAATCTCCCAGAAAAACGTGCCACTCGTGAATGAAATATTCCCCAGAAAATGCACTATTTATGAAATATTCTGTGTATTTAAACATAATCATATACAAGGTGTCTCTCGAAGTATACTGTATCATAGGCGAGTCAGATTGCTGAGTGGAGAACAAGATGATTTTCCATATTTTTATAGAATCGATTAGCGACCCTGAGACCATCTCCTGAATAAGTTATAAAAATATATATATATATCTCTCTTCGTGCCCCGTGTAGCCAACGTAGACGCTTCAACGATTGTCTTGTTTTGGACTATAGAGATTTTATTTTTTACGGTACATTTTTCGAGACACTGTATGTATATTTGAAATACTTAGAAAACACGATGGTATAAGCGAGAAGTGGCGGATACTTAATTGGAAATAAAACAGTTTACGACGACGACTGCTTTCTTCCGAGAGAAACATGCTCGTTCCAAAGAAAAATTCGGACTTCGAACGCAGTGGACAAAACACCCCACATTTTTCAAACTACTCGAACTATAATTCTCTCTCTCTCTCTCTCTCTCTCTCACTTTCGGTTGTGTCTCACAGAAATATCTCATGTTCAATTCTGTTCGGTACACTTCCGCTCTCTGTGTTCAATTCCGATCAACGCAAACGTCTAAAGCACAGGTTTTTAATCAATTCTACGAGACTCAATTCACCAGAGAGAAAGAAAATAGTATTTTCATACTATTTAGTTTTCTCATTTCTAGCCTGTACTGTTGTTTTTTCCACACACGCAGCCTGTGTATAAATGCAAAACTTGCATAGTCATCACAAAGTAGTCATATAAATATCCATCGCGGATAGGTGTTCAGACAACGAGTGATAGTTATCTTGACATAACTCGCTATATGGTTTCGATCGTTGCATATAGATTCGGTTCGAGATAAAACATGAAAAAATCCCATGGACACACGTTACATGTATATTCACATCGTATAGAACTATTTATGCTTAAGTTAGATTAATTATTTACATAATGCAATATTTAAATAAATTCTAGAGAAACAAGAACTAGCATTGTTGCCTTTATATCTCCTGCTATGCGAAAACATCAATACTAATTCATCAAACTGATACGTCAACGCTGGACTTCGGATCACCTGCAATTAATTAATCCATTAATGATGATTCAATATGAAAGAGTAAATAACAAGACAAATTTTACCTGGTAACTACAATTGTAAAAAGATTCGATTCATATTATAGAATTGTGTAAGACGTGTTCAGAAAGTGTAAGTGGGCACTGCTCCACACCATTCTTGAACAAATGCTAGAATGTCATTAAGATTCGAGTCCTGGGGAGCCTGACGAGCTGTGTTGATTAATTTTGTCCAGTCATCGCGGTCAGCAATGTGTTCATCCTTATTAAAATAATTATGATTAGACTTCCTTATTGAAGTACATGTTACCATAAAACTCCTATCGTTTAGACCTCGGTAGTTCTAGTGTTAAGATTAGAATAAGTAAAAATACTTCTGGTACCTCAGAAAATCGAATCATGGAACCCCGTACAGGGTAACCAGTTATAATGCAACCTTGAATAGGTGCAGACTCTGCAGCAGGAGACGTCAACGAGCCCACATAAACTCCTCTATGATCAGTAGGTAAAACCTGTTCCACCTTCTGATCCATAGACACTGCGAGCACCCATTCACGAACTTCTTCTCTCTGTTCCGATGTTACACCCAGAGTGTTTGGTAATGGCACTTCCACAGGGAAATCAGTAACAGCTAGATCATCGACGTCAAGCACAGTACTGTCGCCTTCTTCGATACACTCTTCCAGGTCTAGAAAGTGATTTAGGAAGACGAAGGCTTCGCTGTTCAGGCCTGCTGTTCGTGCTTCAATACCAGCTTCGTAGTATGCTCTGTCAACAAGGACCAGATCGGTGTACCTCAACAAGGTTATAGAAGCCTTCAGTACTAGTCCAGAGAGTACAGGATAATCTTTGCATCCGCACTTCACTGAGGAATAGTGTGTTGACTCGAGCAATCTTTCGAACTTTGATTTGGCTGCGTTAGGAGTGTTCAAGTTCTTCGAGAGATCAAACAGGACTGATCTGAGCAACGCCAAGTGTTTATACTCATAGTATGCCTATTAGAATTTAAGTTTAAACAATAATCTGCTGTACAAGGAGATCAAATGTTCCACTAATTCTAACCTTAGAGTGCAGAACATTTTCAGATATCTGTAAATAGAGATTGAAGTTTTGTGGAATGGGTGGTGTTCCATACTTCGCGTACAACTGCAAAGCCTCCAAAGGAACATTTGCTTTCAAGAGCTGTGCTGCTCGCTGCGCCACATATTTGTGCAGAGTTTGAGTGTCCTGGGAGCTGGCAGCCTCGAATACTTGATTCCATTGTCCCCTGTTAGCTAATATCTCTAGACCAGCGTCTGCATCAATTTCCACCAATCTATCTATGTGTCCATCCCTCAGCATCGCATCCTTGTATTTTTCTTCTAGATATGGCTCTATATCTGGCGCCAACTCTCTCACTATACGTCTAGCTCTTTCCCATTCTCCTACCGATGCCAGAGTATCAATGGCGTCTTTCAATCTGTCTGCTTGTAGAAACACCTGTGAATAAAAGACACAAATATAGACAAAATGTTGAAACAGATGAAAGTGGTAAATTATTTGAAAGAAACCTGTGCAGCCAGAGCATGTTCGCCGACAGAGAACAGTCTGGACCCAAGGTCTCCTCCAACCGCAGCTGCAGTTTCAGAATCTGCTTGATGCAGGAAAATCTCAGCAGCCCGTATCAGAGAGGATCTAGAGGCTTGCGGATCTAAGATCAAGATATCCAAGGCGGCCTTCACTTCTCCGACTTCCAACCACTTTTTGGCTTCCTCGAAAACGTTTGCCCCAGCGAATGAAGCGCTCTTCTGCCCCAGTTCTCGTCTCAGGTTAGCCTCCTGGCTGGGCAAGTACTCTCTGCAGACTCTTAACGCTTCTGACCACATCCCAGCTTTCTGTAATGTTTAAGACACATTCAATCTAGTCAAGAAACGTTCGCACCGATTCACAATTACCTTGTAATGATCTATAATCATCTCAGGCTTGTGCGCTCTTAACAATAGAGTCTCTGCGAGCGAATAGTCCTGAGAGTCAGCAGCTTCGCTAGCTCTAGCAACCAGAACCTGAGCAACTGCGTCCTGATTCAGCGACTGTGCTATATCCTCAGCTGATTCCCAGTCACGAGTGTGTATGTACATCTGCACAGCCTCCATGGTTCTTCCAGCGTTGATGAACTCTTTCTCAGCTTCGGAAAAACGACCTTCGTCCTCTAGAGCCATGGCGTGTCTGTAGTGGACCTCTTTCTTCTGTTCTGGTGTGCCATACTTTGCAATTTCCAGGGCCCAGTCGAACAGGTTTGCTTCACAGGCCAGCTGAAGACAGCCGTCTAGGTAACCTAACCGCATTAGCAATCTTGCTCCAAGCTCTGGGGCCAAGGTGCGGGCCCACATCAGAGCGACCTGTAAGAAAAATATCGTTGAGTTGGTATTGTTTACTTTATTTCTAGAGTAAATCAAATCTTTGATAGATCCACCTGTTGAGCAGCATTGTCTCCAGCATTCTGTTTAGCCACTCTCAGAGCATCCTCCCACATGTTAGCTGAACGATAAGCAGTCACAGCACCTCGCCAGTCTCCGGCAGCAAGGTAATGTTCTTCAGCTTCTCTAGGCTTGCCCGAAGCGTCCAACTCTTTTGCTAAATGTACATGTGTCGGTTCCAGAAGATCCGATCTGTACTTCGCCACAAGTCTCACCATATCAGCCCGACGACCTGCCTTCTTGTACATTGCTATGGCAGAATCATGCTCGCCTATCGCAAGGTATAACTCCTCCGCATGCTTGAGGTCACCGGTCTCGTAGAGGACCGCTGCATGTTTGCCTAAGACTTCGTTGGCTTTCTCAGCGTCCATGTACTCCTGTGCTACTTCGTGGGCACGACTCCAGTTGCCACTTTGTATGTGAACGTCCACAGCGCGTTTCGCGTCCCCTGCGCGAATGTACAGCTTCTCCGCAATGTTCTTCTCGCCTATGGAGGTAAAGTACTCGGCCAATTTCTCGCATTGCTTCCTGATCGTAGGGTCATTATCCTCCTCGATAACCTATTTCAAAACAGGACATGTCATCAAATTCCTTTTGACATATTCTGTGATATTTAAAGCATACTTGGACAATCTGCAGCCCTTTCCTCCACTGATGAGCATTTATAGCAGCGTCCAGAGCCAGCGAAGTCTCCCCAGCTTCAATGAAATGATTAATAGCAGCGTCATAATGACCAGCCGAAGCCAAATGCTTGCCCCAGTCTCGTTCAAGATCCACCACCATGGTGGGATCCACTTTCCTAGCCAACTCCAATGCTCTGGCGAATACTCCAGCTTGAGCGTAACATCGTATAGCTTCCAAATGCTCTGAAGTCTTCTCCAACAACTCCCCAGCGAGCTCCATCAGATCTGTCGCTTTCAAAACCTTCACAATTTCGTTTACAGTCGACTTGTCTTCCAGCAGTTCCTCATCGGCTAAAACCAATCTGGCTGCTCGTCCAGGTCGACGAGCTTCTAAGTACAGCTTGACAGCCCGTTGAGGATTCGTGGGCTCCAGAATAGCTGCAGCCCTAGCTGCCTGACCGCTCTCGAGGAGCCACGTTAAGTGTCTGTCCCTGAGTTCTTGGAGACCTGGCCATCCACGATTCTGTGCCAGGATCAGCGCGTCCTCCCAGTGCCAATACTTCTGGTACATGTCGAGAGCTTGACTCAGTTCGTTTTGCTCCAGGTAGATTGCCTCTGCTGTCTTCAGTTCGCCGTTAAGTATCGCTAGCTTTGCCCAGCAGTCTGGACTGGAAAGGGGGTCATCGTTGCCAGTCTCTGCACTGTATTTCTCGCCAGTCTTCACGATGTCCTTGAGGAACCTGTGAATGCACTAGGTTAAACAAAAACCCAGATATATTAGGTTGGTGCATATATATTTCATTTAGCGAAAAACCTGGAGCAAGCCACATCTCCTAGAGCAGCGTAACATCTAGCAGCGACCAACAATTGTGTAGTACTCATGGCGTTTCTGGCCACGTTCTCCCACATAGCCTCAGCCTGGGGTCTGTCTGCCAGTTCCTCTAGGAATAGCAGAGCTTTGCCAAAATCATTGTCGTGCAGGGCTGTGCCAAACTCGATCAAGGGCTCGTCCAGCAGGTAAGCCACTTTTCCACCTAGCTCTTCGACAGTGACCGATGTTCTACCATCTTCCCTAACGATGTCCACTGCGTCTCCGCGAATGGGGATTAGGGTGGCAACCTCCGGGGCATCGACGTTATACCAAACTGCTAATGTTTGACACGTTTGAGCTACGACTACGTCACTACCTAGCACCCAAGAGACAAAGCTGACTCCGGTCAACAGCAGGGTTCGACTACCCATGTCGTCGTTCAACCATAACCTGTATCAACGAAACGGACTTCAGCTTTAATCCTTTGTATTCGAATGGCAACTCCGGGCAGAAAACCATAGACAAGTTTCCAATTACCTGGCCCTCTTGTCTCGCGACAGCAGTCTGTGACCAGTTTCGCTCAGCTCCAACCAGTCCACGCGAACATCGTGAGTGATCATTGCTACGGTGACACCTTTTATCATATCTACAATACGTACAGTCCTAGGATCCAACAAGTAAGCCAACCGCTTATTGTCAGCAGCACCTGGCACCTGTCTCTCGTTGATCCTGATACTGACTACATGAGGATTCACTGCTTCCGTTCTAACAGAGCCCAGTGGCTCGTTTTTCCCATACTCAACGATAGTCAGCTCTCCGGAGCAGAAAATTAGGCAGACCCTTGGAAATTCGAAGAAGAACTTCTCGCTGTTGCTCTTGTCCTCCCAAAGAATCTCGCTGATGAGATTCAGTTCTATGTCTGCGAGCAGCAACGTGTTAGCTGTGCGAGCTACCACATTGTTATCAGCGCGTCCTAGAACTTTGACATCCTCTATTTCATGGCCAGTCTGCGATCTGATGATTACTGGTCTGTTGCCCTCTTGCAAGGGACGAATCACTACTTGATTAGGGCCTACGTAGGCTACTTCGTGGCTGCCTCTGATCACCGATCGCTTCAGGACTGTTTCGAACTGCTCGACTGCTCCGCAAAGACTGCCTACTACGAGTCTGGAAAATAGTGTTCGATCTAGGAGAGGGGTAACACCTCACTGTCGGGGAGACAGCTACCTTACTTTTTGAAACAGCTCTTGAACAACTGAGCTTCCAGAGATTATAGGGATAATTTACTGTGTACTAACATTTTCTATCGCAAGCCTATTAATAGGATTTTGAATAATGGTGCTGCATTAAAGGGAAGCTCAAAAATCTTCTTTTATATAATAATACCAAATGAAACTATTACATTACGTTACTGCGGTTTGCGATTGAGATATTGCTGCTGAAGGATCTATTAAGGTATAGAATAACATCCAAGGTTTCAAAGAATAATTTTGTTGACTGACCTCGATCCGTCGCGTCGCCACGCGATCGCAGTGACAGTATAAAAGTTGGGCAATGATTTCGAGTTCGCTTCCTCCCAGATGGAACGTCTAGGACTCCAGTCCAGGATTCGTATTTTGTTCCAAGATCCAATTGCCACGCTTTGCCCACTGGGGCTACAGTAGGCCACTGACATCTCCTTATCATTCTCACGACTATAGTCGAAAACTTTGGTGATTTTTCCACGAGAATCGTAAAAGGTCACTCGTCTGTCACATCCTGCTGCCAGTATGTGGGACTGGGGCCAGGCCAAAGCGTACGCTGGCACAGTATGCGTACAAATGCGTCCAAACGGTTCATGGCTTCCATCTTTTGCTAAATTGTATTTTATGATGCTGCCGTCTGCGTGACTGGAGAGGAATGCAGTCCCTCTGACACTATAATTTAATCGTGACACTGTGGAAAAAGTTGATGGAGATAGTACTTAATGTGGATAGATTCTAGGACTAATACGAGTTACTTTGAGGCCAACGCAATTGTGGTTGAATCAGCTGTATAGAGGGTCTGGGCTTTCTGAGACTTCGGTAAGGCTGCACGAACTTTCCCATCCATCAAGCCCACGATAATGGATCCTTCGGAGAGCCAAATCAAGCAAGTTACGGAGGAACTTTGGCGAAACTTGTTGCAAATTACTTTCTTGTCCCCCCTGTCGATTAAATGTGCAATGTGCAATTAAAAATATGTGTAAGTAAGATGAAGTAAGTTCAAAATAGTAGTGTGAATAGTTGTTATGACTATGAGTGAATTTCTATGTGCATACCAGTGTTCACCTATTTTGTATACATAGATTATACAGTCAGATTGGCCCACTGCTATTTTGGTTGAGTCTGGGGAGAACGCTATACCTTTGATCACATAGCTCTTTTTACCAAACTGAAAGAAGACATAATTTTTGATTTTTGTATCTGTTATTGATTGATTAATATTATTTTGCATAAAGATCCACAGTTTATTAATAGCATACCTTAGAATCGACAGGTTTTGTGGGAAACCTGTCCCGTTTCACACAATTCTCATCAAACAGATAAATAGAACGGTCAGAAGAAGCAACAGCAAGTTTCAAGTTGTTCAGTGACCAGACTATACTGACTACTCGATTCTCATATTCCTATTTTACGTTGAAAATATACATTAGAATCGTTGTTAGAAAACTATTAATTAACACGTGGAAACTATTCAATTCTGACTAGAAGTTGTACATAGATACTTACATATGGAGGCATGACATTGCCTAAGTATTTAAGCAGCATGATTCCTGATTGATATAATACCAGAAAATAGCAATGAAAATCCTGTAGAATTAACAATCAATCGAATGATGTTTCATTCGCATCGTTCCACGTCGGAAATTCCACGTTTGTCCGATGTGTATCCGCGGGAGCTGATTTGTATACGCTTTGGTCGCCTAGCAACAGCTTGGAGGAGTTCAAATGTGAAGCGAATTGGAATTGAATACAAAAGGGACTCCGTTCCACTAAAAAAAAAAAACTATTCAATCCATCCTGAAAAGTGTATAAATTAAAATCAAATTCAGTTAAATTAAATCGAATTTTAATCAAACTAATTAAGTTAACACACTTACGATAGATCAGCTTCGTGTTCAAAATTTTTTAAATAAATTAAAGCAATTAATTCCTACAAGGTACAGTCTCAGATAATAATCGAAGCTGGAGGAATGATTAACGTTTATTCAGTTTAGTCGTTTAAAAGAAATTGGCACGCTTCAACCGAACAGCACTGTTTAGAACTTTACACTCTACAAGAATAAAAATTCGAGGCCTTTCTCTAAGGTACTAAAACGTTTTAGCAACTACAGAGAAGTCTATACACCTATTTATCATCGATTATTGAAATCCATTTATCACAAGTCGCACAATATCAAATCATGAATCATCTCAGAAAAAGGACAATCTATGTAAAATCATTTGCACATACAAGAGTACTTATAGAAACCTCGGGCTTCTCCAAACTATGTGTAGTCTCTCAGTCGCATGAATTCAAACGATTAATCGCACTCAGTCGCGTGTGAAGATACAGTGAATCAAATAAATGTTCAATGAAACTATAATAAATAATGAAGAAATATATATATATATAAACATCATTTAGAAAGGTAGAACAACTCAGTTCCCAAAATTCGTCGAACGAAAATGAATATATATATGCTTATATCTCGGTGTGTGAATGGCTAAATTTTGGGACCTTCGCCTTATAAGTAACTGCATTCACAATGAGGTCTTGAAACTTCGATCGTGTTCTATGATCAAAAAAATCGCGTCCCGATTAATTCCTGTCCAGAAACTCGTCTTTCAGCGGCTGGATGTTCACGGTCACAGAGTTGTCGAAGAATCCACTCGATATCAGCCTCACTGAGGTGACGCTGTACTCTACCACCTCATGGTAGTCTGAAATAAAAAGTAAAAACCTTTTTATATCAATAGACAATTCAAATCGTCGCTAAATCTTGAGTGAATGTACACTATTATACCGGGTGAATTTATTCGCGACCTACTTTTTTTGTTTTTCATATTATAAACTGAACTGTTTCAATTTCTATCATTTTTTAAATATTTGCTCCTCAATAAATGATTTAATGGGCTTAACATCCATCTCTCGGATTGCTGGGACCAGCTGTATCATTGGGAATGAGCGCTCGAGCCGTTTGATTGAACATCAAACAGAACTTTGATTTCCAGGTCCGTGCGATTAAATATTCAAGCCGCTGAGCACCGACAAGTATTTACGAGATGGAATATCGACGAGCACTCAACTTAATCAGTTTATAATAGCGGAAGTTATTGATTGTGTTACCGGGTTTGGAGTCTATTCCGCAGATGGAGTCCACCACCTGAACTTTGGTCGTGTCTAGACCGTAACCGCCTCCAATTATCGCTTGATCGTGCGGGTTTCTCTCGTCGCACTGGAAATAAAAGGTTTCCCCCGTTCAATGAAGCGTCAATTGCTAACTCGGGTGTTGCAAAACATTTTACAAATAAAAGACGGGCGGGTATACGAACTTTCCGCAGAGTTCCGGTCTCGGTTGTGCGACCGGGTCCCAGCAAATTAGTGACGCCGACTCCGAGGGCGATTACTTGCACGGTTCCTGGATATAATGCGACGTAGGTGCAATTTATGCGTCTTCCGTAGTTCCGCAAAGTGAACGGCTCGGTCAGGCTTGCTGCCAGCACGTTGCAAGCTGAAAAATTGCGAACAGAATATCAATATAAATGAAACTCAATCAATATAAATCAAGAACAATGATGTCCATTGAAAATACGTTGACACTATGATTTTAAAGCAAAATGAATATTAAAAAAGAGAAAATGAGGAACCGAACAAAAAAGAGTTTTTGAAGGTAGTCCTGGTAGTTCCTGAGAAAAGGTACATTTCACGTAAAAAGGAGTAGCTGAAAACTCGAAATTCGAAATTTTTCACTAAAATCAAAGTGTGAGACCTTTGAAACGAAGAAACTGGTTCTAATAGAACGACCAGGACGTGCCGGCGCTAATGGAGGATGACGAGAGCGGTCTCCAAAGATTTTCCGGTGGCTATGCTTACGTCTAGGGTTCTTCAGGAACCTCGCAAGGATGGTGAATCCCTTGCCGGGTTTGGGGATCCTGTACCTGACGACCGCGACGTTCTGCGAGCTCGCGAAGCTCCTCTTCACGCCGATATTTTTACCACAGAATTCGCTGATCCTCTGCTTCAGGGGTAATCGATGATCCATTTCGCTGGGGAACACTTCGCCGTTCAGCTCCCAGCCGTCCACCGCCTGCGGGTTGCAAAAATAAATTGTAGATCAACCCTCCCGTTCAGCGGCCCGTGATGCTTTTTATACTCTGATAAGAGTATAAAAAGTATAAGAGTTTCGCGGGTCTCTCTCTCTCCCTTTTTTTATATGTTTTTCAATATTTACCGAGATAAGCCCGTGGTGCTCGCACGGAACGTCGAAGCTGAGGAAAGTGATCTCGACTTTCTGGTCGGGTCCGGCAAGGAAGTGGACGCCGCAGACCTCCTCGCTATCGGTTTTAGCCGTGTATATGAAAGCGCCGGGCTCCGTCGTCACGAACATGCAATCTGAATAAAGGAACCGGGCTATAGTCTTCGTCCATGGGGAGAGCGATTAGTAAACTCTTGTGTAGGCAACCTGGTATCTACAGTCAGTCTCGTAATTAGACTGCGGATTTTATGAGAAAACTGTAGAAACATTTAAGCTTTTTCGCCATTATTTTCAACTGATATCTATCAATAAACGAAAAAAATAAATGTCTACGTAGATCCTGTGTCTTGCAATTAATCCAGACAATTTTTATTTTGCATAAAAATGCACAGTCCACTCACAATTGATGGCGCGTACTTCAAACCAGAGAGAGAGAGAGAGAGAATAACTATTTTATAAATTGATCAGGCGAGTTTTTTTTTTCGCCAAGCTAGTAAATTCGATATACATTCTTTAGCAATTTATTGTGCTTTGAAAATTTTGCTGTCCATTCTACAAACACGTGATTGAATGCATGGAAGCTTTGAAATTTTTTACTTTTCATTCGGTATTGAATTCCTATCCATTGTTAATTAGACGTATATTTAAAATTGCACATTCCGGTTGCACACAGAAGGCTTTACGGCGACGGTTACCTGTGATGGGCGTGAAGCGGGTGTATGAACTTAAAAAGCCATCCTTGTAGTCCATACGATAAAAGTCCTTTGACAAATGGTCCGGCGTGAGCTGCAAAAAAGTCGGTCTTTTAATAAACATGGAGTTAAACATTTTCATTAGGAGGAACGTGGAATTTCCTTCACTATAAAACACTATAAATGTAAATGTAAACGTAAGTGCGCGTACGCGAACGATATGAGAATAAGCGCGTATGCTCAGTTGTAAAATTGCAAATCAAGTCCATTTCTGGTCTGTGGAGCTCAGAATAAATAAACGTAACAATAAGAAAAGGATTTCTTACATTGAAACGTTTCAGGACTTATGGCGAAACGTTAATTTCCACCGGCAATTTAATCCTGTCGTAGGACCTACAATATCTACGGATTAGATCAGTGGATCACCGACGATTCAAAGTGTTTCGGGAAAATCTATTTCCCCGTGGGGCAGTCAATGGAAATATCTTTATCGACAGACGGATATTACGGCGTGATTGTCATCGGTGATGTCGATTGCTAGAATGCGGATGTCCAATGCAATTGCATGTCTTTTTCTAGAAAATAATAAAGCGAGACATATTTCTTGTTTTCAGCAAAACGCCCGCCGTTTACAATGAGTCCGGGTAGAACGATTGTATGTGTCTTTTCCATAGAGTTATAGCAATTTAAATATCGAAAATGTTCGTCTCGGACGATGCTTTAATCTTGGCCAGCACCGGGTATTGTTATATACTTGCAGGGCTTGTTTTACTTATACTTTGGGAGCAGCCTGTGTCACAATGGAATTTTTAAATAAATCCTCTCAGAAGAATTTCATTTTACGGTCCCTTTTATCTCCTCCCACGCATCCCTCTCCTATTGCTTCATTTTTCATTTGCCTACAGGCACCATCCGTTTCAGTTTTATTTCTTCCCTAAAAAGACGGACACGTTACCTTCGGTGTCTTTTAATTACGCTCGTTCAGACTATGCGTGTATGCGTTAGAGAGAAAGAAAGAGAGAGAAAGAGAGAGAGAGAGAGAGAGAGAGAGATAGAAAAATTAAATGCACTCCTAAAAATGTTTCTCGCGCTGGTTCGTTTAAATGCTAGAAAGTTCTGCTGCACGGAAAGGGATGGAATCCAATATGCTGCTTGTTAATTTCGATGGAGTTTTGCATACGTTTGCTGGGCCGGGCAGCGAAATTTTATTTACAAAAATCGGAATACCGGCGGACTCATGAATTTTGTTTTTTTACAAACACTGACGCAATCTCTGAAAACTCGGCGAGGGTGGTGTCTCGTTCGTCGATAACGCTGTCGTTGCCTCTCTAATAATAATCGTTCACAAGTGGCCGCAAACTGGGCTGCTATGATGCCTACAATGAAAAACAATGAGAATGACAGAGGATCAATAAAAGGAAGAAATGCCAAATTGCTGGGTCCGGTGAAAAACAGTTCGCAAATAATCTCAGCAAAAAAGAACACCTCCACAGATTATTTAAACACGTATTTCGTAATAATATATTCTACAGTAATCCCAGTAGAGAGGAATACCTCCGCAAATTATTCAAACAAATATTTTACGACGACAATCTGTAAATAATGTATCGTCAGAAAATAAAGCTAAATAGGAATAGGTTTTAAAATTAAAAACATGTATGCTTGCTCCCTTTCCAAATCCATTCATTTATCAAACAATTGGGACAAATGTTGGATACAAACAAGCATATTTCGAACGTCGAAAATACAGTAAAACGAGAATAAACAAATGTGCAGTGCTCTTTCGAGCAGATAAATAAATTTCATCTGTACGGCTGAAAAATATATTTGCTGTTGCATAAAACATTAGATCCATTTTTAATCCTACCAGCACATTTATCATTGTATTACGAATTTTTGAAAGCAATGTAGGATAAATTTACCAGTTTTGCCATTTTTGGAAGACATTTTCTGATGCAAATTAACAAAATTTCATCCTTCCCCGTGAATTGTGCTTTCCATTTCATTAAAAATGATGGGGATGAGGGAACCTGAAGCATACCAAATCTAATTAATATAAATTCTTTTGCAAGGGATTTTTTAAAATCAAGGAACCTCTAAATGTGAAAAACAGCTGCGTGGGTGTATGCAAGTAATTTATTATTTCAAAAAATTCTCCATTGTTTTTCGTATTTAATTCAGTAATAACATCCATAAAAAAAGGTTTCTGTACCGGTTGCATGGAGAAATGAAGATGGAGGACAATTTTCATTGCGGGCAACGAGTGGCAGCCGAACCAATTACAATTATATGCACGTTCGTTGCATTGTTCATCTAACTGCGTTACGTTCCGTCGTATTGTCACATTTGTTCTACTTCAACAAAAAATCTGCCACCCTCGGAATATTTCATAATATAAAAACGGGGACGTGGTATGCATTTTACTTACCTGCGAAATTACATTTCAAAAGTAAATAGCGCGACGGATGACTCGCGTAGTTAACAGGTTCGAGAATGGTCACGTGAATATATCGATTCTCGATCGAAAAATCGCATTCCCGCGGGTTTTTCATTGGTCGTCTAAAACATCGAGCGTATTTTATTTCTCAAAAGATCGTTGCTGTATGTAATATTTAAATTTCTTTGATTCATATTCCATTTTGAAATTATTTATCATACTTACTTTAGGTTCAAGAATGAATGGTCACGTGAATAAGCCGCTCCTAATCGAAAAATCGTGTTCCCGCCGTTTATGGGGATTACTGCCCTAGTCAATTTCATAGTGAAGATCTTCTATTTTTTAATAAATTTCAACGTTTTAAAAAAAAATAGTATATATAGCATATATTTAAATTTTGCATATTCTGAATTTTTCTTCGATTCTTTAGATTGGTCAATTTTTTTGTAACTAAATAGTTAACCTAAAAATCGAAAGAGTTCCTGATATGACTTCAAATGTCTTTATAATCCCACAAAAGAAGTCTGTTTTCCTTCGGTTCTTTAAAAGTAGTTCTAAGTGACTGGTGACCATAAAAATCGGAAAAAGGATTCTGAAATATGACATCCACGTGCTAGGTTTTTTCAATACCTAAGCTTGGGATTAAAGGGAACAAAAAAAAAGGCTGATCCAATTTTTTGCAAGCATTCTCCCCCGAGTGAAAATAGAGGCTTCTAACTCAGGATGGAATGTATTTTCTTTGTAAACCGTCCTCCATAGGTCTCATTCTGCACAAGAGCACTTTTGACCCTTTATCCGGCCCCTTTGAGAACGCAACAGTCGTTCAATTGACTACCCCTGTGCAGATGTCATTTTAACGCACGTTTATAACCTATTTCCAAGATCGCGTTTTCTCGTCTGTTTATGCGGCTGCGACACGAGTTTCCTGCCCCTGTCCACCGTATATAAATTGAAAGCAACATTCACTCGCCACCATTTTATCTGACATACCATTGACTCTTTACATTTTCGCGTGTACATAGATCCGATGACATAATCTTTGAAGTAGCCTCTATGACCCGGGCCCGCGCGCCAATCGAAAATCGATAATCGTAAGTTGCGGGTTTATTTTGATATTTCAGCCACCGGCCCGTTTCGATTCGATCACTCGGGGAAATCGTTCGTTCGTTCGTTCGATCGATCGAACACGGTCCGCCGATCCTTTTCACTTTACCCGAAGCTGCATTTTCGATGGAAAACCATGTTCCGATAATGGCGAAATTGAATTCGATCGGTGACGTGCCGTGAGCTATCTGCACGCGATGCATTCTGCAGAATGATTCCAAGTGTAACAACGTTCAAAATTGATGACGGGACGTCAATCTCGAACGAAACAAATCCATGAAATCTCGACACCTTCGAGCTATCGAGTTTCGAGCTCGAAATTATCCAAAAAATGAATCAATAAAAAACAACATTTATGACATAAATATTAACAGAATTCAAATATAATTGTAATTATTATTAATTGAATTTTTGTTCCAACACCTTGCAAGTGGTGCGAACAATTTTTCTTTTGTATAAAAATCCACAGTGATAAGACACATTGTATTATACAAAATGATTGCGTTTTATATAATGTTTGCGATGCACCTGATTGAAATTTATTATAACCTATATAAAGATTTCCGAGCAAATGTGACATCCGACATTTTCGCTGTTTGAGCACACGAGTTGCAATCATCTTTGTAGGTTATTAGTTATAATTACTAATATACACTATTATTAAAAATAGATTATTAACCGGCTCGGGAGAAGCTCTCCGCAACTTCACGCGCTGTCCCAGAAACTGTAGGAGGAAATATCGCATCAGGAGAGTGTATCAGATTTATTGGAAGAACCAAGAACCATATTAGCTGATATAAATACATCAGAAGATTCTTTATCTGATAGTGATTCCGTGTAAATATATCTTGTAATAACTAATTTCAATCTCACCTCGTTTCATACGTTTACCTATTTGTAAATGTTCAATAATACGAAACAGCATCATAATTATTAGTTCATACAGACAATTTAGCTGAAAATGTTTGTACACTCGTATATTGACTGTAGTTGACATATTGACATAAGGGTTAAGGTTATGTTAAAGCTAATCTTAAGGTTATGTTAAGCAAAGTAGGAATCTAAGAAAATGTATAACTAACTTTATTGGAAAATAAAAATTGGCTTTTTCCGGTATAATGGTGTTAATCGTCCTATAATTCTGTTTGCCCGTTAATTTGCTATAATGTGCATGGCGCGTGCTAGAGTTGCAGAAACTATGCATCAAAGCTATACACGCAGCTTCGGAGTATTCGATTATTACGCGTTAACCAGACAAGCTGCCGGTGATTTATGATCGACTAAGAGCATGTAATCGAGATACAAACAGCGGAACAGCCGTTGTAAATATTTGCTGTGACACGGATTCACCTTGCGACGATTGTACGAACCGCAAGAGGCATGATTTCTCTCTCTTACGAATTATTACGGACCGGAAGTACCACCGAAGTAGTCGATCTTACCAAAACTGATGTCTCAATATTGACAACGAGGATTGTTGCCAGAATCTGTTGGCGCGTTTAACAGATTATTTACGCGAAAATCTTTATTCAAAGAGAGTAAGCTGCGACGGAACCACAAGGTTAGTCAAGAGAATAATTAAATCTAAACATTTTGTTGCATCGAGTCACTACTACTAGCTGTTGGAATTTAATTTTGAAACTATGTTCGCCAAGTCGGATTTAATGTTACATTTCGAAATTTAGGGAAATATTATATTAATGAATTAAATCTCTAAATTAATGCAGCGAATTTCTCGGAGATTATTAGATGCGTTCGTTAGTTCAAGTTCAAAGTTCACGTCGTAAATTGCAGAAACTTACCGGAAGCACGGCATTCGATCAACATAGCAACTAATTTAATTCAATTTCGCTCTTATTGAAACTGTTGTAAACTTATGTAAACTGTTTTATTTTTATTAAGAATTCAATTTAGCACATAAACAATTATGAGAAAATCGTAAAAAACATTACAAATTTCATTTTTGCAGCTAGAACTTTGAATTAAAAAATTTATAAGAAATTAAAAATTTTGTGTAGAAGGTGTAAGAGATATTTCAGAATTTTCCGAGTAAGAAGCTTGGAAATTTAATTAGTGAAAAGCATTCTAGCAGCATAAATCGGTCCAAAGGATTTTCTGACCCGGTTTTTCGATTCATCCTTTTGCAACAAAGATTTCTTGGACCCGTTTTAGTACCGTGCTTCAATCGGCACAATAAAATCGTATATTTACATCGCTCGGTGGTCTGTAACCTCGCCGGATTGAACCTCGAAGTACATTGCCACTCGATTTTTGCGAGTAACTCGAGCGCATAAATTGCGTTTACACTGACAACAAGCAATTCCACTTTACAGGTCGGCAGACCGAACGCCGCCTTCGATAAGACCCGTGGAACGCGCAGTTTCGATGCCGTTGCTTTCGGGATCTTCTTCGGAATGAAATATCAGCTCGTTACATATAGCCTGCCCGGGTTTTAACAATCACTCTAACGAACAAAACGAATTTCTCCCAAACAAAACCCGTTTATTTCCAGAACATCACTATTCTATCACAATGATTAATAAACGTGACATACAAGTTAAAATTTTAACATAAATTTTAATGAAGCAATGTATAATTTTAAAAAGAGCTGTATCGTTCAATTTGAAAAATCTAAAAAATCTAAAATTGGTTAAATTTAATTAAATTTTTATTCAATCTAAAATTTATTTTTTTTTAAATTTAATTTATATAAATTTAAAAATTGATTTTATTTACAGGCTGATAATTGAGAAACAGTTTCGCGATTTTAATTAATTAAAAAAATAATAATGAGGTCTGTCCCCAGCCGATGCGACATTACGAGCCAGGAGACATGATATTTCCCGAGCCAGAAACGGTTTATAACGTTGGCATTATAAAATCGGAC